>QTSX02005849.1:0-188643 GCA_014839935.2 Entomophthora muscae
AATGATAATTTATTGGATATGAGTTTAAAGTATGATATAGTATCATGGGAAGTCACATACTGTCCATGTACATCATAGCGGTCACAAAGCTTGTCCAAGTAATGTTCTGCTTAGGACTTGCAAGATTTGATCCCATAATAGATGGGAAATTGATAAGAGTGCCACCAACTTAATGGTTAGTTGAGGAATCATTTGACAAGTCACTTGGGGAATTACTTTCCCAAGAGAGAGTAATTGAAGATGTTGTGACAGGTTCTAATAGAAAGAGCACTTATTATTAATATACAAGGGTAAATATTTACCCTGTTATAAGTATGCCATGTAGTATTTAAATCCTGATACCAAATGAGGCTATAATACAGCTAGTTGTGCAATCATTATGGTTGAAGTTTTGCTGTCCATGTTTCTTGTGTAGCTTTGAAGGGACACTTACTGCTACTGTACAGGTGTGAGGTTCCCAAACCCATTTTTGGGATAGCTTTTAGAGAAGTAGTTGCTAAACCCAATGGCTTGGGTTTTTTGTGAGGTAAAGCTGGTTAATTTGTGTTTGAAATACCAGGCCAACCACTTGGGTGAAATTGAAGAGACAAGAGAGCACCACACAGTATTAGCTTTGGCAGGCATAGTTGAAGGTACACCACTACTGTCTTATTCAGTGATTGATAAAGAATGTTCTAGGCTGTCAATTTTTGTTTAAAAGGCACTTATAATCCCAGATAAATTTTGAGAGATGTCTTGAAACATCTCTCCAGGGCAGCTTGCTACAAGTGCAGGATACAAAAACTGTTTGATGAGATGTTTCTCCTTGATTTTGCTACAGGAGCAAACATTAAGTAAAGTGTTGGATGAGATCCAGTAACAGCATGCCAGGAACACACCCTGTGAGAACCATACTTCTAATACAACAGGGTAGAGCAACAGGGTTCAGATCATTAATTATGGG
Source organism: Entomophthora muscae (assembly GCA_014839935.2). NCBI lineage: Eukaryota > Fungi > Entomophthoromycota > Entomophthoromycetes > Entomophthorales > Entomophthoraceae > Entomophthora > Entomophthora muscae. The sequence goes on from QTSX02005849.1 coordinate 944, forward strand.
GCCTACTTTGATGGATACCATGCCCGTATAAAACATCTTGCTGAATAGGTGATATCTACCATGAAGCGTGTTAAACCTTCCTAAGAAGAAATAAACCCCAAGATATGACATTAGAAATACAGCAGCAAGAGAATGGAATACTTGAGGTGAACTTGGGACATAAGAATTCAAAGCAAAGATAATCCTCTCCTTAATGAGTAAATTCTCATAAAGAATGGATTTAGTATACCCCTGTCTAGGGATCATGTGCCACCAATCTTGGTCCAATTTGGTGGAGGCCTTGGTTTCAGAACCAGGTTTGGTTTTCACTGGCACAGAACCTAATATTATCTGGAAAGACAGGAAAACTAGGGACCATCAAAACTTAATACACCCCCAATTGGGAGCCTTGGGCTGTTTCATGGTTAAGGTGGTGAAAATACTAAAAATGTGAGCTATTAAAAGCTAAAGGTGAATTGATAACTTTATTGTCTGAGAAAATAGTATGGATAAAAGAGCTGGTCTTATATAGACCCATTATTTTTCAAGGAAAGAATTTTAGAGGGTTTTTTGGAATAATAACCCTCACCCTCTTAAAAGGGGTTAGAAAAACTGAAGTTTGGGTGTAACCAAAATTTAAAACAACATCTTTAGCTAACAATCAAAAACAGTTTAAATTTTTAAAGCACTTTTCCTTACTTACTGTTAAGAGTGGCTACAACAGTGGCTGCAAAGAGGGGAGAACTGATTTCTGGTTGCTTTAACAGACCCATAAGGAAAGAAGAAACAGTTCCAGGTTTTTCTGGAGCCTTAGTTTTGTCTACAAAGCATAATTTTCACTGTCTTTATCTGCCATCACATTATCTAGCTTTTGAAAGCTCCCTGGTTGGCTGGAATTTTAGTTTCTCTTCAAATCCAAATCCAAAAGATATTTAATTGAAGTACAAGGTAAATGTGAAGGATCCGGGTCCAACCAGTCCAACTTACTATTATCCTGCCCTTGACTCTTATTGCCATTATCTTCCTATTACAAAGCTTTGAGGAGCTTTGCCTCCAGGGAGGCAATTTTATGGGACAACATTGTTTTGTCATCCCGCCAACAAGCCATGATCTTGACACTCTTTTCCTCTCTTTCTCTTAAAGCCTTGATCTCATAATTTGCCCTGACTTTCACCTATTTTAAAACTTTGTCAAATCCTACTAATAGGTTCCAAGAATCCCACGCATAGATTTGATTTCCTTGAGCAGGAGTCCCTTCTTTTGCAAAATAATTGGAATACAATTCTTCAAACGCAGCTTTTACTTCCATCAAAGCCTCCTCAGGCACAGTCTTGGTGACCTCCATACTTGCCCAAGCTTTTTTGAGAGAACTTGTAGGAACTTCTTTTCTGGCTGCTGCTGTTTTCATGCAAAGTACTCCAAATTTTGCCCTTTCAAAAGATAACAAAAAAGACATAATAATTGAAAATTAATTGAGGGGAAAGCGTCAAAATCAACAATATGTATATTTTATTAAAGTGATGCTGTTTTTCTTATATATCATTTGGGGCATATTTGGCTGAAAACCCCTCTGGTTTCTGAATCAACCTATGATTTATGTCACATGGTCTATGACATTTGAGTCATCCAAACCTAGATCTTTAGCTAAAAGATCCACTGTAATTCTCAGTCTATGAGAATTAACCTACAATGAGAAGGAGTCACCTGACGCCATTCATCTCAATGTATCAATTTGGCATGGTGCTTCCTCAGCTCCTGGCGCCAAAACCTTGTGGAATATACACATTCCAAAACTCAGCTATCAATGTTCCAACTGGGAACCAGCTGACCAAACCTAAATACCTAGATATCATTGCCTTTATTTGGTTATCTTTACATTAAATGGGTTTTTTCATTAAACCCCATTAAAATGCTTTGAAACTCAAACTAGGCGCCACTGCGGCACTTTACAAATCAATTAGGCGGTGCAGTGTCACTTCTAACCTAGTTAATTTGCCAAAACAGCGCTTTTAGCCCAAATTCAGGGGTTTATTTATGGTTAACCTCAACCAAACTTCTTGACACAGTCAATACAATTAAACAATATAATTAAATCCTCATTAATTATATTCCCATGTATTTGTTAATTAACTTTCCTGGTTAATTAAATTGTTTTTGAGATGCCTAGTCCCCAGGATTGCTTTGGCCAATCTTGCCTCAATTTTACTAGTTAGCCTGGCCTAACTAACCACCCATATTATATTCTTTTATTAAATATAGATACCAAGTTTCCAGGAATCTTTATCTGAAGAATTCCAATCAAACCTATCTACATGAAATAAACAGCAAAAACAGAACAACTTTATATTTTGGAGTATTTATTCGGCTAAATACTAAACAGGGACTGTTGTAGAGTCATAGTAAATCAACTGTTTTTTACATTATGTGTAACCAGAGGCCTGGGTTTAAATCCAGGAGCTGAACTATTATTAATAAATTCAATTTAAAATCATATGAGCTTACCAAAATTCTTGCTTTCTTAATATTATCACTAATTCCTAATGGCTCAGAGTTAATTGAAGAATAATTTGATATGTTGGAGCCCCAAACCAGAAAAAATAGGCAATAAACATATTGGCTGTCAATTTTTTATAGGATCATCTAAAATGATGGTTTTGACACAAAAATTCACATAGTAATTTACTATTTAAATTGTTTGGGGTTGAATTCAGGAAAGTGTTGTGCTAAAACAGGTAAACATTGAACAATTTGGAGCACAAAATGTTAACACTTCAAGAAGTTTGAGCAGTGGAAAATTAACTTCTTATTTGGATTGCAGTGCAACTGTAAAAATGTTGAATTATTGAATGCTGTAATCATTGGATAAGTCCAAGGCTTGTTTACTAATGGATATCATTGATTAAAAGACAAAATCTTAAATAATGGTTGATAAAGTATTGAGGCAATTTTTTAAGCTTTTGAAAGAGATCTTTTGGGAGTTTATTTTATTATAGAAGAAAGTGGACACAGAATAGTTTAAGCTTTTGAAGAAAGCCATTTGAAGAGAAAAATTTTGGGATAAGAGGCTATAAATAATTGGTTGAATAAGAATTCAGAGGATCTTTTGATCTTGAGCAGGATCTTTGTCAAGTGCTTAACATGTATCTTAGTGGTTACATGTGTTACAAAAGTAATACATCCAAAGCCCCAATCAGGAATCAAACCCATGCTGCGCCACCAGGCATGTCAGGCAGGTGATGGGAATTTGCCTGCACCTGGATTCACTTTGAAAAGCAAAAATCCAGGTGAAGGAACCATTACTGCCCTGGCTGCAGCTGCAGGGCTTGTTCTGGGCGCCAAAAGCTACTCTCAAGCCTTGGTTGGTTTGGCTGGGCCTGGGTAGGCTAATTTTAGCTACCCAGTGCTCCCAGTTCAAGCTCACTCTCTATTAAGTAATTTGGGGTTCCCAATTGGGAATACCTTTTATAATCAAGTTATTTCACCCCAAAAATTCCTGTCAAGCCAGTCCTAGAATGGTGATCAAATTGAAAAAAGCCTCATGACTCCTGCAGCCAAACCTTTCAGAAGCAATGATCAACCAGGACAAGATGGGCCATCAACAAGCCAAACAACTGTTCCTGAAGACCCCAAAAATGTTCATGAAGCAGCCAACTAAACAGAAGAACCTGAGATGCCAAGTCTTTCCACACAGATAGCACCAAAAGAATGCCCAGAAGCACTTGCATGTGAGTAATTATATAAGTCAGAAGCACCTGAAAAAGCTCTGTATTGTCATCCTTGCCCAATAAAGTTGTTATGAATCTTTGTTTCACCTATCTGATTCCTTACATATTTTGATACTCTTCCATCTGTAATCACCAAAGCACCAGCACCCATCCTCAGGGATTGATATCCAAGTAACAGCTGACAAAACCAAAGCCTTTGACTACCATTGCCCTCCTGAAGTTCCATTTGGCCCTGTGCACTGCACTGAGTATCCCCACAACCCTGATCACAAATCCTGGACCTTGGAAGACTTGCAGTGGTACAGCTGCCCAGATGCTCCCAATAATCCATATCAAATTGTCCGTGACAGCAAAGCAATCACCATTTACCCTTTGATCTTCAACAGGAAATACAATAACCCTGCCGCCTACTTGATCCCAATGGAACTACCCCCAACACCCAAACTGACCATCTCAATCACATCCACTTCTAATGCTACTGGCCAGAGTAGATAATTACTGGGAGTGCTATACCTGCCACTCACAGGATTGATTGATTCTGTCTTCCCAGCAGTTGGACCCTGGGTTATGGCTGAGAAGGCACTTTCCTACCTAGTAAAGTTAGGTCCCATCATCTGGTGGGCCATGCCAGTACCTGCCTCTAATCTTTCCTCACCTGCAGGAGCATTGTGGTACTCCTGGTATCCTGACAACATTTCTGGTTGGTTTGGTATAACTGGGGATCTTCTGAGGTGTTCATGAGTTCTATATAAAGTAGAAGCTTGTCAAAAGGACTACAAAACAGTGTCAAATTATAAGTTTTATAAGAATATCTTCATTTTTTATAGATACTATCTCAACATCTATTCTCCCTTTGTGTGATAGAACATGTTACTGATGATAGTGATCCAGGAGTTGATCAAGAAAATCATAAGAGTGGTGCAAATAACCTTGATATCAGGGACATTGTGGTGCTGAAAATTATCATGAAAACAGCCCTTAGATGATGAAGATGCTTTGGTAGACCATACATTGTTGTAAAATGTGTCTTTTCCTAGCTATCAAATGTCAATGATGATTGGGGGGCATGAAAAGTCCTTTTTAGAGTGTTTAGATAACTACCTTTTGTCCTTTCCATAGAACAAGTATCTCTGAGGATGACAACCCCAACCCAGCTAATCCCTGGCTTTTACCCAGGACACACCTTGATGATCTCCTAGGAGCAGAGGCGCCACACTTATACTGACCTCAATAAAGCTATTGAAAAGAATTGGGTTATTTTCAAGTATGCCAAAATAAAAAAAGGTCAACTAGGAGCTCCAATCCTCTCTGGACATCTAAAAACATGTATTTTATGTTTTGTGCACCAAAATTGGTTTATCATGTCACTATATTTTCACTTGACTCAGATAAAAAGATGTAAATTATCTCCTCTCCTAATCCCAACTAGGCTAGTTATCTCATATTTATGATTTAAAAGTACTATATCTATTCTGTCATAAGCTACTTGTGAAGAACTAATACATGCTCAAGCCTTTAAAAGTACCATATAATTTTCAACTTATCTATTTGTTCAATAAAACAGGCTTTGACTTGAATTTGAAAATTTTTGACTCAGCTCTTTTTGTCAGTTTATTTTATATAACTACTGCATATTAAATTTCAGTAAAGAAAGCTAATGTCATTTTGTGATAATTTTGCACTTAACATTGTCTCCACACTTATTTACAATGAATTTTAGCTTGATTCTAAGGAAATTATTAAAAAAATATTATTTTCTCATATCTTCTGCTTCTTGTTTCATCATTGCAGTAGTTAAAAATGTTTATGATACATTTTAATTTTATTATTTTATAATATTGCTATCCATTTCTTTTCTTAAAGCTTTCTTAGCGCAGCCGGCAGCGCGTTAGTCTCATAATCTGAAGGTCGCCAATTCGAACCTGGCAGGGAGCATTTTTGTATTTTAAATTTTAATCAATTCTTATTTTATTATTTGCTAAGCAATATTTAGGTGATTTTCATATGTACATTTTTTATCATTTTATTTTTAAATTATCATTGATATCTTTTTAAATTCGGATAGAGTTTAAAAACTTATTACTACAGTACATTTTTATAAATTGTAGAAAGCTATTGTGCTGTTATAGTGTGAAATCAAGTTAAGGGATTATCTAATTTGGGCACAATTGATTGCTTTCCTATATATCTAAATAATGAAACAGATTATGGATTAACAACTTATCACTTAAAAATGTTACAACTGAACCAATGAGGGTCCAGTACTTGGAATTGGGGAAGACAACAGTCCAATAGGAAAGGACAGAATAATAAGAATAAGGTATTGTTTATCGTAGGATATTGTGATTAATATACCATATGGGGAAAGCCACAAGGCCACAAGGGGGTGGCATAGTGGGAAGTTCATGTAGGGTTTGGAGTTGAGGAATAACTCGTGCAGGGATCAGCAGGTCAAATTGGCAACACTCCTAATTAGGATAAAGTGCCTGCCATTTGACATTGCCTTCAGATTCATTCATAATGTTAGATACGTCAAGGGGCAACTCATTGAGCGCCCCCTGTGTATTGTAAGATACGTTAGCAGGCGAGGTTTGAATCTCGGTTGCAACAAAAAATTGCCAACTTATCACATACATGGGTATAATATGTAATTAGAATATATCATGACATAACAAAAAGTCTACCTTCAGAAAAGTAAAATAAACATGTATTTTGCCTAAAAATTATTACCTTGCTAGCTTCTCCTAGTATCTGGTAATACTCAAAAAGAAAAATATAATTCATCAACTCACAAAAAAATACCAAGAAGAAGGAGCTGGTACTAACAGCTCAATGATGCCTCTTACTCATGTAGTGACAACATGTCAAATTATTTATTACCTTAATATATATTTGGTACCACCCAGAAAAACTTGATAACTTCATCATTAATAAACAACAAAATACATACTATATGATGTGTTTGGATCTAAAGAATGGTGTCAAGAGAACACAACAGGGAAGCCTTTATTATAAAAGATTTGAAAATTGAAACTAGTCTTGATGAAAAATTAAAGGGACATACCTTAATTCCCTGATAAAAATGAGGAATTCCTTTTGGCAAAAAGGAAAGAAAAAAGCTTGAAGAATATCAAAGCCAATGCAAATGTGGATAAACATGTCTTTATTAAGAGAAATGATTCTACTTAAATAGTAGACAAGGGTCAATGATCACTCATTAGGTAGACAGAGTGGTTGAGGGGGTAGCATTGGGATGAGGTCATACTAGGATCAGACAAGGGCAGATATGGTATTCCAGAATGGGTGGATATTAGAACAGACCCATTTATGGAGGGCAAGGAATTCCCAAAATTGAAAGCAAAACTAGCCAAATCATTGCACATATCACTATTAAAAGGCCATATTTAAATAGCATTAATGGTACAATTTACAACATTTCCCCCCTCAAGATAGGACACAGGAAGTTAATATTTACAGAGAATTTTGTCATGGACTCAGGCAAAAGGATAACCAGACAACAGTAGTTTCACGGTATACTTGACACCCTTCTTGACGGTGAATTCACAAGGGCTAACCCAGAGAGAGTCTAGTTTATGGGCTCTGCCCCAGTACAATTCTGATAATAGAGAACCAGGACACTACTTGAAATTCTGGAAGGGGGCTCAAGACACATTGGAAGAAGATAGTTCTAAGGCCTTGACTTTGTAGGCAGTTGAATATGCTGTGGCTTGGATGTCAATGATTCAATTACTCAAGTCCTTGATGAGAGTTTCTGGATTAGTAGAAGCTGTCAGGGATCCAGTCTTGTGCAGCTGGCCCGCTGTTTTTGGGGGTAACTTGGGCTGGGGTTTTTGCAGGCAGGGCCCACCACAAGAGAGGAGCTAACTTCAGAAGGTAGGAAGCAGTCTTCCCCACCCAAGACCACAGGCTGGCAGCCGGTACAATAGTGTCCACCACCCCTGTGAGGGTGATGTACACTATACCAAAAAGCTTGCTGTTATGGTTGGTTGGAAGGTCAGGTGAAGAGGCTGGCATTGGTTTGGGTGTTACAGGCGGTTCCATGTAGATATTATAAGCCAGGAGATAATTGAATTTTCCTCTAAATAGTTTGGGTGTAGAGAATATTCACAGGCCTTGGCAGTTGTATCTAATAGCAGATTGGATGCGGGCTAATGGGTCAAGTTTGAGGATTCTCTCTGGTGTATAGTCCTTGTATTTGGGCTTCAAGGGATAATCAGTGAAGTGAACGGGCCCAAAGGGTACACCAGGTGGACAGAAAACTGCGGGCGGTGGGGCAGGAGGGCCAGAAGATCTCAAACTGAATTGATAGACGGCAAATACAGAATACAGCAATAGCTGTACAAGCCAAAGTAACATAACTTTTATTCAAAAATGGCAATAAGTTTGGAGTGCAGGGTCCTTGGGTCTATATAGCACCCCACCTCCAAACTTAACATTTTCCATGGGGGATTATCAGGGCATTGGGAAAGGCAGGGACGGGGGAATTGGGTACTTGGGTCTAAAGGCAGCAAAACAGTACTTGGCCTGGGTGTTCTTTCATTGATTGAGAATCCCAATTTAGCTACCTGATTATCTTGCTCTAGCGTTGTGGTCATGGGGCCGTGTTGCGGGCCAGTGCCTCTTCCTTGGGTTGGCTCTTGATTGGTTGCTGGTGTAGACTTCAAACTCATGAAGCTAATAGTTGTTGCTTTGGCGCCTCCATTAGGTGTTGTGATTGGAACTCCACTTGGTGCAATAAATTCCTCAGCTTGATCTGCTTCACTGGGTGGGCCATCATCTTCAGTTTCAGCTTGTGAGGGCTCAACCCCAGAAAAATGCGGGCGGTTCCACGGTCCATAGGCCCAGCAGGCCGGGGAGATCCAGGTTCCGGGTTTGATTCCCGCTCTTGGGCCTGGGGTTCCAGAGGAGGATAATTGTCTATCCTGACAGAAGCATCAACTTTCATCAGCTAGGGTCCCAAGGTTTAGGGGGCGGTAGCTTCTCTTCCATACAACATGGCAAAGGGGAATTGCCCAGTCACCTGGTGTCTACTAAGGCAATAGGCAAAGAGGGAAGCAGGGAGGAACATGCCACAATTTGCGGCATCAGAGAGGGGAGTTTCCTCATAATGGACACAAGGGAAGAATTGGCTTGTTCAAAAGTTCCATTGATTGAAGGGTTATACGGGGAAGAGAAGGATTGATGGATGCCCATAGTGTCACGGTAGGTTCCATAATGCCGGGTATTGTCCGTCCAAGTAAGAAGGCACAGAAGGCCGGGAAGCCTGTAACAAATTTGACCAAGTTAACGGATTTAAACAAAACAGTCAATAAAAAATGGATCACAGCTGCTCCAGTCTTCCAGCTGAAACCAGCTCCCCCTTGCAAACTGACATTGATAAATTGACGTAATATGAGGGTCACCCAATATAAGCTTATTAATCAACATGGTTGTCAGAAACTGGTCACGCAAGGGTTCTTTGCAACCTGGACTAGATACTTACTTGAAGATGCAGAAGGAATAGGAGATCAAGACTCAGGTGGTATTGCTTAGTCAATTTTTCTGATATATGTTGAATAATTTTCCCTGTTTCAACTCTAAGAGTTGGGTCCTCCTAAATTTACTCAATAAAAATCAATTATCCCAAGTTCTAATTTTAAATTTTACAAATGCATCCTGTGATTGGGTTGTTGCGGTATATCCTGTAAAATCTGATTCTGAACAGAATCATTTCAGGAAGATGGGCCCCAGCATCTGGAACTTTGTTGTTGGCGCCGCCAAATATTAATTTCATGCCAGCCAATTTTGTAGCTCCTCCCCCATTCTTGAAACTGAAAATTGTGTCACTTCTCAATGCCTAGAATTCTACACTGAAGATGAATTGATGCTTTCCCAGGTCATTTATCTTGGTTTACTCTGGTTAGGACTGATTTTTCTACTTAATCCTGGAGTTACAATTGGAAATTTCACAAAAAAAATCTGAAGCCGCGTTGGTGGTTAATCATCAATTCTATGTGGATTTGGGTGGTAATTTCCCATCATTTAGAAATGGCTTCATATTATTCAGTGATTTCTGTCACATTACTCAACTCTTCTACGTCTGAGTTTTTGGAAGCAGTTTGTCATGAATTTGTGTTTCTTTTCTCCTGCTCCATCAAGATATCTGCGTTTACCATGTTTATTTGCATCAGTTCATTTCTGAGTTTTCAGTTTGGGCTTTTCTTTAATTTGTGGTTTCCATCTCCGGCTGCAGTTGTAGAGACTGGATCATCTGTTTCCTATTTCCGTCACGTCATGTCATTTTGGCGTCCAGATTATTTTCCTGCTCCACCCACTGATGAAATTTTGCATGAAGTTTTGTCAGTAATATCATTTTATTCTGTCTCTAGCCTTAGTCACAAATCCCAAGTTTACCATGTGATGACAAAGGTTTCTGAAGATGCCAGTGAATGGTTGTTGTCCGTGGTGGAGCGCAATCCACATGTTTTAACTGAGAGTGCATCTCTATACCCTTTGTTAAAAAATTTGTGTGAATCTATTGAGGAGCTCAAAGTATATTGTAAGCTGTACACCTTCCATCAGGGTACAACTCCGCTTTTGGTATTCCTTCCTCAGTTTCTTACCTACTGCTGTACAATTGATGTTCCCAAGGTGAATAAACTCTCAGCGTTGTGGTTAGCAGTTGACCAGACTGCCCAGGATTTGGCGGTTTGGGATTCCCCGTTAACCACAACTGAGGCCCTGGTAAGCCAAATTCTTTTTCTGGTCTCAAATCTGTCTACGTCCAAACAAGGTACATTGGTAATTGAGGATAAACCTGCTGCGCGCTCTTGGTTTTCTGGTCCTTGCTCTGCGGTAGTTCCTTCCAACCAAAGCCATGATCATTCTCCCCCTAGCTTGTCTCAGCTACAATTGGCGGTGGTGAACAAACCCAGTGATGTAAAGGAAGCCCCTGTGATGTCCGTTCCTGATAGTTCCTTGGCAATGCTTCAGCACGTTGTACCTGCAAAATATTCCGTTATTACGTCTGAAGAGTTGCCCCTTGTTTCCATTGATTGTGATAACCCCGTTCTTCCAGCTGCTGTCCAAGAAATGATTGAGCGTTACTTCCAGGAGCATCCTGCCTCCTTAGCTGCTGTCTGTACTGCTGCTGAAAAACAAGACCCTGTCAAGATTGCTACCTTTGCTGCAAATAAATCCACTTCTTGTTACTTCTTGTTCTATGGTAGCATTGATAATGGTCAGACTATCTATCAGCCAGCTATTTTGTTGGATACAGGTGCTTCCAAAAATTTCATGAGAGTGGAGACTGCTGACTTGCTACAACTCAAGTACCACCCAGGAATGCTTGTTAGGGGTGGAAATTGTCAAACATTCTCCCTCTTTCCAGCTGAAGAAGCCAGTTACTTTTGTAGTTGCAGGTCAGTCTTGTACTGCAAGGTTTTCCGTTTTCCTTACCCTTATGTATACTATCATTTTGGGAGTGAGTTGGTGGAGAGATCATAATGTATCAACCTTACTGGAGAATAATGAGCTGCAGGTGGAACACTCTTTGGGTATAACTATTTGTATTCCGCTGTTGGATATGTCTGAATCAGAGCAATCATCCCAGACCATACAATTGTTTCCTGTCCCTGTAAGTTCAGATTTACTGGCATGCTTGCAACCCTGGTCTGCGGCATTTGAGGCCACCAGAGGCAAAATCCTTCCCAAGAACACTCAGTTTGACTTTGACTTTAAGGTCACTGTTGATCTGATCAGAATTGCATCTCCTATTTACCCTTTAATCTTGAAGGAAGATGCATGTTTGGAAGAGTGGACTTGTGACATGTTGGCAAAAGGCTACATTTTTAAGAAGGCTTTGTCAATCTGCTCTCTGTAATTGTTTGTTCAGAAGTCTGATGGGTCCCTTTATTCCTTGTGTTGACTACAGGAATTTGAATAACATTACAATTCCAGATCCTTATCCTTTACCTCATGAAGCACAGATCTCTAGGTGTGTTGAGAAGGCCAAAGTATTCTTTAAACTTGATCTGTTAAATGCTTTCAATCAAATTAGGATTGCAGAAGGAATGGAATGGTTAACAGCATTCAGAACTAAGAAGGATATCTTTCAGTTCTGCGTAATGCCTTTTGGATTGAAGAACGCGCCGGCTTGCTTTCAGCAGCTAATTGATTTGGTATTGGGGGATCTCCTAGGTGTTTGTGCCATTGCATATATGGATGACATCTTGGTGTTTTCTCTGGATGAGGAGTCCCATAAGGCCCACTTGTTGGCAGTTGTAGAGCGCATTCTCCAAAAAAACTTGATCATCAAAAGGAGTAAGTGTGAATTCTTTAAACGTAAGGTTACCTTTCTGGGTAATATTATCTTTGAGGATGGCCACACCATTGCCCCTAACAAGGAAGCTGCGGTTTGAGAGTATGCTACGCCTGTGACAGTATCCCAACTTTGTAGTTTCTTGGGTACTTGTACATTCTTGAAGAAATTCACCCCCCACTTGTCTGAGGTGGCCGCCCCTTTTTTATTTGGCTAGCAGAAAGACAACTTTAGTCTGGACGCCTGAGTGTGCAAGTGCCTTCTCAGCAGTCAAGGCTCTTTTGTTGTCCTCCCCAGTGTTAAGACACGTGGAGCCTAAGCTTCCTTTTGTGGTTTCCACCAATGCATCTAAATACTCTGTGGCTGGCATGCTGTTGCAGACGGCTAGTTACGGGATCAAGAGACCTGTAGGGTATTTCTCCCGGAAGATGGAGGCTCAAGAACGCAACTACATGATTTACGACAAGTAATTGTTAGCTGTTGTGGAATTGTTAAATCATTGGCATCACCATCTCATGTTGGCATGTCATCCTTTTGTAGTAAGAACTGGCCACAAAGATCTTCTATATTATCAACAACCCAGGGTTTTGTTGGGCCGCCAATTCAGATGGCATGGTGATCTGACAAGATACAAGTTCTGCTACAAGTTTATTAAGGGATCTGACAATCACTTGGCCAATGCTCTAAGCAGGAATTCTTTCCATCTCCCAGATGCTAGTATGGACGCCAAGTTTAACACATATACTATGATTCCGGACAAGGCTGTGGTGCCTTTTGTATTGCCTCTGCTGGCTACGTTAGCCACCATATCCTTAGCTGAGGGCGCAGACCTGGACTTGTATTCCAAAGTTAAGTTTCTGCAACCTTTGTCCAAAGGTTATGATAGGCTATTGGAGCTAGCATGTGTAAACCTAGTAGGTCAGCCTCAGGGTTATCATAAGATAGGTCCAGTCCTATATCATCAAGGTTGCTTGTGGGTCCCTGAAGGCACCATCTGGGATGAGATCATGGAAGCTAATCATACTTGTCCTCCGGCTGGTCATCCAGGGAAAAACAAAACGGTGGAACTTATCCGCCGCCAGTTTTCCTGGAAAGGTTTTACTGTACAGGTAGCAGCTTTTTTTGAGATTGCCTGATATTTGTTTGATCCAAGGCCAGTTGGAATAAGACTACTGGTTTACTGGTTCCACTTCAGCCTGCTGCGGGTCCCTGGACGTCTGTGTTGGTGGATTTCATTGGTGAGCTTCCCAATTCCAATGGGTTTAACGCAATCATAGTGGTAGTCAATTGTTTCACAAAGATGGCACACTTTGTACCTTGCTCAACCACAATTACTTTGGTGGATACTGCTAGGTTATTTGTGAACAGAATCTTCTCTCTACATGGTATCCCAACAATGATTGTAAGTGACCGTGGTCCTCAATTTATTGCTCAGTTCTGGGAAGCTTTTACTGGAATCCTTGATATCAAATTGTGCCGCTCTACTGCTTTTCACCCCCAATCTGATGGACAAAAAGAGAGGATAAACCAAAGTTTGGAGGTCTACCTACGCTGCTACACCAATGCGCAACAAGATGACTGGTGTGATATTCTACCCATGGCAGAGTTCACATATAATAACGCCCCGCACACATCAACTCAAGTATTGCCATTTTATGTCAATGTGGGTTAAAATCCTTCTTCCAACATGGGTCCTTGTTTGGTTAGCAATGTGGAAGCTGCAACTGATCAAGCTGCTGCATTGAAGCAGTTCCATCAGGAGCTCCAAGTTACTCTCACTGCCGCTGTGACAACTTACAAGGAATACACAGATTGCAAGCGCCAGGAAGGTCCAATTTACAGGCCAGGTGATCTAGTCATGGTTGATGCTTGCAATATGAAACTCAAGGTTCCCTGTTGCAAATTGGGTCCCAAGCAAGTTGGTCCCTTCAAGGTTGAACCTCAAATTAGTCCCTCTGCATATTGGTTAGATTTACCCCCAGCTTTCACAATTTTCCACACCTTCCATGAATGTCTTCTTACTCCCTTCAAAGGAACAGAGACCCCCTCTTCCTAACCCATTCTTGTGGAAGGAGAAGCTGAGTATGAGTTAAGTTGTATTCTGGCTTCCTGCAAGAATTGCCGCCGTTTGGAATATTTAGTATCTTGGAAAGGTTATCCTGATTCTGAAAACTCTTGGGTTCCCCACTACAATTGTTCAAATTCCTCTGATCTGATCCACAAGTTCTACAAGCGCAACCCCACTGCTATTGGACACCCTGAACTTACCCTAGCCGCAATGAAACTCCCTTCTGCCCATAAGAATTTCTTTTTATCCCATCTCCCAGATGGTGGTATTGTTCCCAGGGCTAAAGCGGAGGGTAATGTCACGGTAGGTTCCATAATGCCGGGTATTGTCTGTCCAAGTTAGAAGGCACAGAAGGCTGGGAAACCTGTAACAAAATTGACTGTGTTAACGGATTTAAACCAAACAGTTGATTGAAAATGGGTCACAGCTGCTCCAGTCTGCCAGCCAAAACCAGCTCCCCCTTGCAAACTGACGTTGATAAATTGACGTAATATGAGGGTCACCCAATATAAGCTTATTAATCAGCATGGTTGTCAGAAACTGGTCACACAAGGGTTCTTTGCAACTTGGACTAGATACTTACTTAAAGATGCAGAAGAAATAGGAGATCAAGACTCAGGTGGTATTGCTTAGTCAAATTTTCTGATATATATTGAATAATTTTCCCTGTTTCAACTCTAAGAGTTGAGTCCTCCTAAATTTACTCAATAAAAATCAATTATCCCAAGTTCTAATTTTAAATTTTACAAATGCATCCTGTGATTGGGTTGTTGCGGTATATCCTGTAAAATCTGATCCTGAACAGAATCATTTCAGGAAGATGGGCCCCAGCATCTGGAACTTTGTTGTTGGCGCCGCCAAATGTTAATTTCATGCCAGCCAAAGTTGTAGCTCCTCCCCCATTCTTGAAACTGAAAATTGTGTCACTTCTCAATGCCTAGAATTCTACGCTGAAGATGAATTGATGCTTTCCCAGGTCATTTATCTTGGTTTACTCTGGTTAGGACTGATTGTTCTACTTAATCCTGGAGTTACAATTGGAAATTTCACAAAAAAATCTGAAGCCACGTTGGTGGTTAATCATCAATTCTATGTGGATTTGGGTGGTAATTTCCCATCATTTAGAAACAGCTTCATATTATCCAGTGATTTATGTCACACATAGCTTCTACAATAGAAATGATGAGGTAAGCATTGAAGTTGGTGCCATTATCAGACAGCAAGACTTGAGGGCACCCATGTCAATAGAAGATGTCTTGCAACAAGAAATTTGCAGTAGTCTTGGAAGTGATGTATTTGGTAACTCTGGCTTCAAACCATTTTCTAAAAATGGTCTACAGCTACTAATATGAACCAGCATCCAGACCTAGAACACAGGAGAGGACCAACAGCATCAATACTAATAGTGTTGAAGGCAAGCTTAGGCAGGATGAGCTTGAACTGATGTTGTGATGGTCAAGGTTGTTGGAGATGGCAAGAATGACAGGAGGTAAGGACATCAGGAATTAGGAGGAAAATGTTTTCTCAGTAGAAATTCTTGCACAGCCAGTCATGAGTTTTTGCTATACCTCCATGTACAGTATCAATGTGGGCTTGGAAGATAGTGAATATTCTCATGCTAGGGCAAATGTAGGGTGATAGGCATTGATGACCTTCTTGAAGAGTTGTCTATCCCAAATCACAGTATCCTTTGATAAGGCCTGTAGAGCCAGCCAGATTTCTTCTGGTTCAGTTGTTCAACAATCAGGGTACCCTATTGTTGTAACTGTGCTTTTCTAGAAGAGTTACACTGGGAAAAATATTTAGAAGATAGATAATAATCTTTATTGTGAGATAGTGATTATATAGCTATTGTGAATCAATGGATAGCAGGAACATGATTGGTGATCACATAGCTGGATGGAAGAGGGGGTGGCTTGATCCTGCTAATGAGTCAAGCGCCAAATTGAGGTATCCACCGTGAAGGATCATCATCTGTTCATGTTGATGGATTTGGTAATCCAAGTTGACTTCCTAGTCTGGCTTTGAGTGACCAGGTAATCAGATTGCAGGTCACAAACCCGCTTGGTTGGGACCTTGCTGGCGGATTGAGCCTGCAATTTTGACACCCACCCCCCCGGCTGAAAGTTGGCCTCCTCTGGAGGCAGGTTGTCAGGGAGGTTGTCAGGAGCCCGGGCGCCATACTGAACCAGTTCTTGTTTGGTGGCAGGCAGGTCAGTTTCTCATTGTTTCTCTCTTGCTTTGCAGGATTGTAGGCGGTTGTGGTGTAAAGTCTTGTCTTGCTTGCGTTTCCCAAGCCCTTGCACAAGGTAAGTGTTATTGTCGTTTACCTTTAGAATGATTGCTGGTCATACTTTTTGGGTTGTAGTTTGCTTTTGTCAACATTCATGACCCAGACTTTGTCCCCAACTTCATGTCTCTGGCAGATGGGAATGAAGGTCTTTTGTAAGCGTTCCTTTTCTTTGGCTGCTTGCTCGCTGTTGGCCTCTATTACTTGAGGATCTGAGCAAGGGGGGACTTGACTTGGAATTTCCAGTTTGGGTCCTGTCAATGCTTGAATGATATTTGGCTGTGTGCCGTATACCAGTTCAAACAGGCTTTTCCCAGTGGACCTGTTCACTCAGGTTTGGCACACAAGTAATGCAGTTGGTAGCTGCTTATACCAGTCTTCAGGTTTCCTGGCAGTGAGTTTGGCTAGGGCTTGCACAAGGCTACCATTAAGCCGCTCTACACGTCCATTGGCCTGTGGATGGTATGGTGTTGTGATGGTGTGTTTGACCCCATTATTGGTGAGGTACACAATGGTGTTTTTGGAGGTCAATTCTTTGCCCCCATTAGTTATCAGGAGTTCTGGCTTTCCAAACCTGCTGATTATTTCCTTGCCAATGAATTGTTGGACGTTGTTACCGGTGTGTGTTTTCACCGCTTGGGCTACTGGCCACCTTGTCGCAAAATTGATGGCTGTGATGATGTATTTTTTGTCATTGTGCTTTACTGGCATGGGGCCCACAATGTCAAGAGCCCATACCTTGAACAGTAGTTGGGTTTGAATGGGAAGTACAGACTTAGGCGGGGTTTTGATTTTGGCAAACTTTTTGCAGACCTTGCACTGTTCTAACACTTCCTGGACATCACAGTATAGGGTTGGCCACCAGGCTTTATGTTTTAGGAATTTGTATAGATTTTGGCTCTTAGTATGTCCAAGATCTCTCTGGTAGCAAAGAATGGTATTGACTTGTTGATGCGTGGGAATGTAGGGAATGGTTGTGCCATCCAACATTTTTCTGTGAATAGTCCCATATACGTCAGCAAAGAGGTGCTCATTCTTGATGACTGTTTCTTTGATGATATTGGTTGTGCCTGCAGGGAACTCTTTGTCTTTTTTACGGAGCACTAGGAGAGGCCAGTCTGGGTCAAGCCCATTCTCTCCCCTATACACATGGACAAACAGGTGGAACAGGGTGTCTGCCATTGCAAGCTTGGCCCCAGGCTTATATTGGATGAGCATGTTAAACCTTTCTAAGATTTCCATCCACTGCACTTGGCAACGTGACAGGTTTGCTTGTGTCTTGAAATAGATGAGCAACTTATGATCAGTATGTGCTGTGAATTCTTCCTGCTGTTCCAGGTAACAGCACCATTTGACTAGGCAGTGTACAATTGCCAACAGTTCTTTGTCGTGGATTGAGTATCAGCACTTGCCATCCGTCAGTTTGCGCAACTTGTAGGCTACAGGCAGGAAATCACCATCACTATTCTTGATTTGTAGTACTCCCCCAATGGATGCATCTGAAGCATCAGTTTCCATCTGGTATTCTCCGTCTTTTTTGGGGTATTGTAAGATGGGTGCTGTTGTGAGCTTTTCCTTGAGACGTCTAAAACAGAGGTCACGTTGGGGGGTCCATACAAACTTGGACTTGGCGCCTGTTATGGCGGACAAGGGGGCGGTCAAGACGCCGCAGTTGGGTATGAAGCGCTGTAAATAGGCCACCATTCCCAAGAAGGTGCAGAGTTCTGATTTGTCCTTGGGAGGTGGCATTTTGCAGATGGCTTGTATTTTCTGGCTGTTGGGTTTGATGCCGTCTTTTGAGACTATGTGTCCCAAGAAGGGTAGTTGCTCTCGGAAGACTGGCGTTTGGAAGGCTTGGCCAACAGTTTGTGTTGTGCCAGGGTTGCAAAGACTGCCTCCAGGTCTTTGTGGTGATGTTCCACCAAGGGACTGTAGAAGATAATGTTGTCTAGGTACACTAAGGCGTGTTTGCCTTTGCGGGGCGTAAACACTTTGTTCATAAAGGTTACAAAGGTGGACGGGGCATTGGTCATGCCAAAGTTGAGTACCACACATTTTTAGGAACCGTACTTAGTGCGGAAGGCTGTCTTGGGGATGTCTTCCTCCTTGATGCAAATCTGGTTGTAGCCTGCGGTTAGATCAATCTTGGAGAAGATGGAGGCTCCTCCCAAGACATCAAAGAGATTGTCAATCAGTGGTAATGGGTAACAATTCTTAATGGTGACTTTGTTCAAGGCGCAGTAGTCCGTGACCAGGCATAAGGTACCGTCCTTTTTAGCCACAAAGAATACAGCAGCTCTAAAGGGAGACTGTGAGGGGCAGATAAGTCCTTTTTCCAGTGCCTCCTTGAGATAGGCGCGCAGGGCGTTGTCCTTGTTTGGGGTCAGCCTGTAAATGGGGCGTGCCTTGGGTACAGCCCCCTTGAGTTGGATGTGTTTCTCAGGGGGTAGCCCAGGTAACACCTCCTTGAAAATTTCTAGGTGCCGGGCCACAATGTTGCAATCTTGCGGCGTGGAGGTGTCCTGGTGATCCTTGAAGTGTATGATTTCATACTGGCAGGAGTCCCAGTCAATTGCTTTCATCTTTTCCTTCTTGTCCAAGGTCTCTGTGATGTGTACAAAGACGTGGTCTTGTAGGAGTTGGTCTACAGAGTCTGGGTAGATTTGGTGGTTGACACCTTCACGCTTGATGGTCAGCACTGAGGTTACCCAGTCCACGTGAGGGTTGTTTCTCCGTAACCAGTCTAGTCCCAGTATAATGTCAAACTTAGGGAAGTCAATGACGGGACCTTGGATGGTGGAGTGGAAGTTCTTGAGCATGACAGAGAAGGGAGCAGTTTCTTTTGTCACAGCAATGTGATGTTCATCAGCCAGGACCACGTTTTTAATCCGCAAAGGATTAGTGGCCAGCTTGAATTTATTCACAAAGCTGCTGTTGACTAAAGTTCAATCTGCGCCTGAGTCCAAGAGTGCTGAGCCTGTGTAACTGCAAAAGCGGAAAGGGTAAGTCATCAATTTATTGGGATATCTGGCAATGGTGTATAGTACCAGGTCTTCTGAGGGTACTTGGATCATTGGGCATTAGTCCACGTCCTTGGATTGGTATTCATTGTTGGGCAAGTCAGGAGTTGTGTGGGAGAGCTTGGCTTGCTTAGTGCTCTCCCCAGGCTTTTCCCTCATCTTGGTTGCCTTGGGTGGCAGTGACACAGAAATGGGTACAATTTGATTGGCCATTATTCCCATTCCCATTTCCATTTGAGCCTGTGAGCTTGTGGTTGTTGTTGTTGCCGTTGCCTCCAGGAGGTGGTCAAGAGGAGCGCCCACTTGGATGGGAGTCCTTGGGTCTTTCTTGTTTTCCAGTCTGTGCCTTGTGTAGAGCGTTGTACGTTTGTTCCGCTTTTTCCGCTTCACAGTACAGGCTTTGCAGGTTGGTAACCTGGTCCAGGTTCACATGTCTCATCACGTGCAACTTGAGAGCGTTGTAGTACATGAGGTGTGTGGCTGGGGTGTCAAAGGCCATGTCAGATGGGGCACGGAGACGGAGTTCCTTATAGGCGCGGGTAAGTTCCTTCACAGTGCCTGTCTGGGTTAGGTTCTTTACTTGGCGTATGATCATGAGTGCCATATCCTTAAGCACAAATCTCGCCAAGAAGTCCTGTTTGAAGGTGTCTCAGTTCTTGTCAGTGTGCTCTTTGTGCTACTTGTCACACCAGGTGCCAGCGTCATGGGTCAGACAAATGGAAATCTCCGCAATCCAAAATTGCTGTGGGCATTCCATCTGAGCCAGCTTGCTTTGGGCGGACTGGATCCATGCGGCAGCATTGTTGTTGTTGGCCCCTGCAAAGGGCTCCAAGACAGCGCTGCAAAGTCTTTGTGCAACATAGGCAGGCATTTTGGTTTTGTCAGCTGGTTGTGGCATCGAGGAGGGCGCCTGAAAGAACCCTTGGGCGGACAGGGTGTTGAAGGCGGGTAGCAAGATCACCGTGTTTTGGTAGATGACAAAGCCATCAGGTATCTTGGTACCAGGAGTATACAGCATCCAGTTGGGCGGGATGCTAGACATAATTCTGTTGAGGATTTGTTGGCCGCAGCGTGTGCGGGCAACTGGCAGAATTTTTCAAGATAAGGTAGGATGGAGAGCCTACCTGTGCTACCAATGTTGTAACTGTGCTGTTTTAGCAGAGTTACATGGGGAAAAATATTTAGAAGATAGATAATAATCTTTATTGTGAGATAGTGATTATATAGCTATTGTGAATCAATGGATAGCAGGAACATGATTGGTGATCACACGGCTGGATGGAAGAGGGGGTGGCTTTATCCTGCTAATGAGTCAAGCACCAAATTGAGGTATCCACCGTGAAGGATCATCATCTGTTCATGTTGATGGATTTGGTAATCCGAGTTGACTTCCTAGTCTGGCTTCAAGTGACCGGGTAATTGGATTGTGAGTCACAAACCTGCTTGGTTGGAACCTTGCTTGCAGGTTGAGCCTGCAGTTTTGACACTATTAACTTGTATAATCAGTTGGCGTCAGCAGGATAGATGGCCAGTATAGGCATTATAGACAATCCATTGGCGTTTTGATGTTGCACGCCTGGGAAATGTACCACAGTGAAGTCATATCCTTGCAAGTGCAGAGCCCAACACACTAGTCAACCTTCAGGCTCTTTTAGTTGTTGTAGCCATTTAAGGGATGAGTGATCAGTGACTACAGTAAAGTGTTTCCTGTAGATATAGTATCAAAACTGTTTTACTGCATGTAGAACTGCTAGACATACTTTTTCAGTGACATTATAGTTCTTCTCCTGTTTTTTGAGAATCTGTGAAGAATAGACCACAGGTTAGTCCACACCTTCATTGTCAAGCTGGGCTAAGATGGCACCTACAGCTACTCCACTGGCGTCAGTGTATAAGATGAACTCCTTATTATAATTGGGGTAGACTAGGATGGGAGCCTCTTTGAGCTTGGCCTTCAAAGCCTCAAAGGATTGCTGTTGACTGTCAGTCCATTTGAAGGGTACATTGCAGAGGGGTTGAATGAGGGGTTTACTCAGTTCAGCAAAGTAAGGGATAATTTGTCAATAATATCCCATCATGCTAAGAAATACTTGGACCTCACAGAGATTTTTTTTTGGGGGGGGCAGCATCTTGTCAATGGCTTCCACCTCATTATTTATGGGGCAGATCCCAGTTTGGGTGACCTCATGGCCTAAGAATTTGAGCCACTCATTAAAGAAGGAACACTTGGAGGGTTTGAGCTTTAGACCTGCTTCTTGAATATTGATAAAGACAGCTTTGAGTTGGTCTAAATGATCAGTAAAGGTGGAGCTGAACAAAGTGATATTATCAAGGTATACAGGGACACAGGAAAGCTTTAGTTCTTGTAAAATAGAGTTCATGTCTTGCTGGAACGTAGCCAGGGCATTACAGAGTCCTTGGGGCATTTGAGTGGGCTTGTAAAGACCTTCTGAGGTAATGAGAGAGGCCGTTTTGCGGTCTTCTGGGGATAAATCAACTTACCAGTAACCTGATGCCAAATCCATAGCAGAGAAGAACTTTGAGCCTTCCAATTGTCTAAGGGCGTCATAAATCCTAGGCAAAGGGTATGAGTCTTTCTTTGTGAGAGATTTTAGGCAGCAATAATCCATCACAATGCATTGACCTCTATCCTTCTTCTTCAATATGAGCAAAGAGGAGCCCATGGACTTTGGAAAGGAGCAAGTAGCCCAGCGTCTAATAGTTTTTTGAGCTCCTTAGATACCTGAGCAGCCTCTACTCAACTGCGGCAATAAGGCTTTGCACAAAAAGGCGGCATATCACCTTTATCAATCTGGTGAATGACCCCTTTAGCTAGGCCATAGTCTGTAGATCTGGAGGCAAAAATATTGCTGAATTGGTTGAACAGGTCTATTATCTTTTTTTTGAACAGAGGATAGCTGCAGGAAATCAGTAGCTGTGAATAGGGAGAGAACTTGGTGTTTTTTCTGGTAGATTAAAGTCACTGAAGGCTCCAAAGGGGTAGAGGGACGCCACTTGCTCTGATCCTAAATATGTATCCATGACCCACAACTTGTACCCTAGAAAACTGCATGAGTAAAGCGGTCAGGTTGGCTAGCAGCAGTTGTACATGCTCTTTATGAGTTTGATCCAAAATTCCAGGGCATAACCAAGGCTCCTTATGGCTTAGAGACTTAGGAGAGTACAGCTCTAGGAATGATTTCTTGGGTAGCTCATAAGATATCTGGGAGTCAATGATCACTTGGGAGTCTGGGGGGATGGTGACTGCCAAAGGAGCAAGCAGAGGAAAACCTTCCTCTACAGGGCAGGAAGAAGGAGGGGAACACATGTTGGACAAGTGAGTTCTGTACTTGAGCAAAAATATACTTGTGGGGTATTTGAGCACACAAGTTTTTAGGGGTTTGCCAGGGAGATGCGACGGTTCCTCAAAGATTAAGGGAACTTTGTATCCTAGGAGTGATAGATACCCATCTCAAAGATTTACAATCTCATTGTATTCTTGGAGGAGCTGCGTACCAACTAGAAGGTCATAGCTTTTGTTCTCTAGGACAACATCAGGGGAAGCAATAAGAAGTTTTTTAAACCTCATGGGCAGGGCAGAGTAGGCACCAATAGCTTGCATCTGAGCCATGTCAACAGTACCATATGATTGAGTGTAATTGAGATCAGGAGTCAGCTTAAGTTTTTTCATTAATTTGGAGGATACAACAGTGACTGGGGAACCTGTGTCTTGAATTTCCTTGATTTTAACCTTTTATATTGACACTTATACACAGGTAGTATTTTCCCAAAGGGAGGTAAGACAGCCAGAACATCTTGCGCTGCTTCCATCTCTTTCTCCTATTTTGCTAACATGCATCTTAAGGCAGGAATTTCCTTATACACAGTCTACAACAAGAGGGATAAGGTCACATTCCGGAAGAGAGCTTCTTCTAGCTCAGCAGCTTCTTCAGAGGAGTCTACTAGGACAGGGGGTCTATGGGCTTGCGCCAGGTAAGGGTGAGCCACCATAGTCTTGCTTTGTCCAAATGTGAGAAATTTGTAGTCATGGGTTTTCCAGAGCAGAGTTTGTAAGGGACTGACACAGTTTCTGGGACAGCCAAAACAGAGTAGCCATAACTATCTGATGCATTGTAGTCAGAATCTTCAGGCTTAGAGTTGCTTGAAAGATCATTAAATAGGTGAAGGATAGTTGGGCTAGACAAAGGGGGAGATTTCTTGTCAGAGGGAGGATAAGTAGAAGACAGGGGAATTGGTCAGCAGAGAGCGTCTCTGCCTCTAAGCTGACCTCTCTTTTCCCGCCTGTTCTTTTGGGTTGCAACCCTCTACTTGAGGGTTGGTGCAGATGCAAGAGTGATGTCCAATTTTTCCACAGTTATGACACCCTTGTCTCTTAGGCTGTCCACTTGAACCAAGTGTCATTATACACGGGGTACACAAGGTAGTCCCACTGTTACTAGCCTTATTCTCTTGAACCACAGTATCTCCATGGGTCAGGTGAATGTCTTACAGGAGAGTCTTGATACTCTTCATGGAGGTAAGAGATGCCTTGTGAGCCTTAAAGTGCAGATACAAGAGCTGATTCACCTTCAACACATTAGAGCAAGCTGTGTATGCTTTCCAGGAGGTCAACTGACAACTGGTAATGAGTTATTGTCCTTTAATATAAAAGCATCCATCAAACTCAGCCAGGGTCTCCTTGGATTTGAACAAAATATGCATGAAGGCATTCTTCTTGACCTCCAGGCTAAGATCTCCTCTGAATTCCTCAATAAGAAGGCGCTTCATATCCTCCCAAGTGAAAATAGACAGAAGTTCAGGAACTACACCTTCTTGGAAAGTGGGATGTAGACAAGTGAGGATATGTTTCTTCTTAAGTTCATTGGTAGCCCTTAACATTTCAGTCTTGTAGATTGTTAAGAAGGCAGCAATGGTGAAGGTCTTAGGATCAAAGATTTGCTTGAAAGAGGGCTTGTAATTGGGGTCAATGGACAACAAGGTGGATTGGCTATTGTCACCTGGGTTGAGGACATTGATATGAGGATTTCCTTCAAACTTGGATTCTGCAGCGGGCTGTCTAGCCCATAATAATTGAAGGCTCTCTTAAAAAGTGTCAAGAGTAGAGCTTTTTTTGCCCGCTGACATCCCTAGTGGTAGTGACAACAGTGCCAAATTCATCAATCTGCATCTGTTGTACTGCCAAGGTGCCTGTAACTCCATTGATGCAGGAGGCCAAAGCAGTAGCCTGCAATGCCAAAGGAGTGACACACTCATCCATTGCTTCAGTCAAGCAAGCAAGGTTCTGCACCTCCTTTTCCAGTGCATCCTGTCTGTTGGCAGCATTGTTGGTAACTGATGCCAAGTGATATAAAGCAAGGGCACAATTGATATGGGTTGTCCTTCCAATTCAGTACAGCATCTGTGATTGGTTTGTGCAGGGACCTCAGTGACTTCAGGATCTCCCTCACCCTCAGATTCAGAAGATGACTTGTCTGAGAGGCATTGTTGCAAATACTTAAACTCCCCACGCAGTGCAGCTAGCTGATCTTGTGAGAGAGGGGCGCTAAACTAATTAAGTTTGACACCCATCCTGGTGAATCATACCACCAGGATGCTGCCCAGTGGAGAACTGGGACAGCTGCTTGAAGGGGGACCACAGAGAGGACACAGGGGACAGTTGAGGGAAATAAGAGTTCAACCCCATCAGTACCAGGATGGTGAACAACCAGGGCGTGCAAGAGGGAGTGAGGAGTGTCACTGCAGGGGTCTGGGAGGGTATCACATCGTCCTTCTCCAGGCTGAGAATGGAGGCTAACGGTGCCTCCACCCTCACAGGGGCAGGTAAGTCATAATAAACCCCATCTAGGTTCAGGTTGTTGCAGGTTAGGCTCTTAAATACAGCCTCTCCAGAGAATAGGAGACTGCTGGGAAGATCTAATAGGCTGGAGGGATTGTCGCCTACAAGTCAAACAGAAGAGGAGATTTTGGACCACAAGTCTGGCAACGTGGACCACAGGAGTAGTAAAAATGGAGCCAATGAAAAACCACAAACTTCAAAACAGGGAGTATCATGATTGCAATCTCTGCAAAATTTGGTAAAATTTGATAGGATTATCACTAACAAAATAATAGAATTTTGGCTAGTAGGGGGAACCCACAAATAAGAGACCAGACAGGAAATAGGAGGGTGGTCTTGCAAGGCTTGGCAATGGTCTCAGGTAACTTTGAAACGGCAGAAACCAAAGGAAGGTTCAAAAACAGAAGAATTCAAGAAATATTTAAGATAAAAATAGATTTTATATTGGAAATAAACTAAAATTTTAAGTTCAAAAGCAACTTTTGAAAGAAAAAGTGTAACTATACGGCAGCTATACGCTGAAGCCTTTTACAAAGGTCCCAGAAGAGATGCCAGGTTTAAAGCAGGTCAAGGTAAAGTAAGCTTAAAGGGAACAACTAACACTTTAAATTTTAGATGGTAGAAACTCCAAACAGGGGGTTCCACAAAATAAATTTTAAAAATTGTTTGCAACAAGTTTCCAAGCTTTAATGGTATTAAAAAATAAACAAGCAGGGGAATGGAGGTCCCCTTGCTTTGTTAAAAGGAGTGTGTTGCAGGGGAGTTAATCACATGACCACAGGACCTGAATCCAATTGACTGGTTGAGAAAATTTGCTGATAAGAGCCAGGAGGACTGGAAAGTTTCACCTTAATTTCTGCAGTCCCGTCTGATTGGCTAGAGAGAATCCCAAACATTTGAAATTCACTTGGGTTTTTGAGAGTTGATGTAGAATCACCTGATTGGTTGGATATGATGTTTTTCAAAAGTGGGCAACACCATACCAACAAGTAGTCCAAATTAACCAACGTTTCTTCCCAGGGGGAGCAACCAAAGGCAATGGATTCACGGGGTAGGCCAGCACAAATCTTTCATCAACTGTGTGTGCTAAATCCCCTAAAGAATTAAGGGGTTTGGCTGATATTTTTGGGCCTTTCCTAGTACGTCTGGGGAATATAGTGTGATCCAATGTCAAGGGTGGCAGTAAATTTACAGGTTGGGCATAGCCTCAGCTGGAGGAGAATTATGAACAAATGCTTGGCGTCAAGTAATGGCCTTGAGCTTGGCTATGGCTTCCCATACCTTGGTCTCAGAGGCAGATGGGACCTTAACAGAAGGAGCAGGGGGAGCCACTTTGATTGAGGCCACCTTGTCATCCATGTAGTTTTGAACCTGACTTAGAGTGTTGCCTAGTGCGGCCTTATCTAAACCATATTGTTGGTGCATATGTTGGCCCCACTTATCAATATGGTCTCCAACCAACTCAAGTTGAGAATTGACATGCTCTTGGAATTGTTTGAGCTTGTTAACTAAGGTCTCAAAATCCTGACAATATTTTAAGAGAGTTATTTCTATTTGCCCTTGCCACGTAGCTTGGTGGTCATCTAGTTCACATATTTGATCCATGATGTACCCAGGAAGTGAGGAGCAAAGCAAGTTCAGAGATGATGTCAGGTATTTCCGCAAAGCCAGTGAGTCTTGCTGGTTGTCTGAGATACAGGCAAAGAGGCTATGCGTCCACTCCTGATAGGCCATGTTCTGCACATGATTATTAGAGACAGCAGTAGCCACAGCAGTCAGGAGTTGATTATGAGATCCTAGTGCCAACTGGCGGTGAACTAAAGCGGGCTGAATGGATTGATTAACCAGCACACCAATAGTTTTCATTGACTCCATAAAAGCAGGGGGGAGGCCAAAATCCAGGAGGAAAGAATATAGATCCTCTGAGGCGTAGCCAGGGCGGAGGCCAGGAATAGTGTGCATTGCCATGGTACCCGTGTGAAGGAGGGAACACACATCATTGCGGGCTTGTTTGTAATCAAGAGAGAAAGCAGGAAGGAGGACCACACAGGACCAGGGGATAACACCATTACCATTGATGCAGAGAAAGAATAGGTAATATCCTCTTCAAGCAAAGGACTAGAGACTTTGGGTGGTTCAGGTACTTCAGAGACAAAAGGAGAAGGACCAGAGAAGGCACAGAGAAACAGAGTAATTAAGAGGCTTGCAGCCTGTTGTAATATTTACTCTATTGGTGTTAATTAGCCTATCAGAAGGATAGCTATTCAGCATAGATAGTTTAGATTATATATTATTTCTTCACAAGGATTTGGATGTAAAGTATGACACTTTGATGTTGATTATGTATCTAAGCATAGCCATTATAACATGTGGCTCAACTGAGAAGATGCTTGAGCCCAATACCTTGAACCCCTTTCCTTAGCCCCAAACCCCCTCCAGTTCCACAGTGCTAATTGGCATTAGACATTAGTCTGAGTCATTAGCACTGAATGGACTATATAACTCTCTTTATCTTTTCAAATAAACAATACTTTTACTTTACACTTACTTGCTTGATATATTTGACTACTCTTAGTTGTTACCTCCATTAGATAGGTAAAGACTTAAGGTCATCTTATCAGTGATAAGCTATTGTAAATACAGCCTTTCCTGTTCTTGTCAAAGCAAGCAGCCTACAAAGAAGTACCCAGAAGGACTAGAAAGACCCAAATTTACAACGCAGTCCCTGTAGTGAGCACCATTTTGTTGTGTTTGGCTTCTGGAGACAACATCCAGAAGGACACAGTGGGAAATCTTTATAAAAAAAGATTTGAGGTTCAAAGATAGCCTTGGGTTAGTCTTCAGGGAAAAATTAATGGCACATACCTTAATTTCCTGGAATAAAAAATGAGGAATTCCTTTTGGCAAAAAAGAAAGGAAAAAGCTTGAAGAATATTAAAGCCAATGAAAATGTGGATAAACTTGTCTTTATTAGGAGAAATGATTCTACTTAAATAGTAGACAAGGGTCAATGATCACTCATTAGGTAGACAGAGTGGTTAAAGGGGTAGCATTGGGATGAGGTCATACCAGGATCAGACAAGGGCAGGTATGGTATCCCAGAATGGGTGGATATTGGAACAGACCCATTTAAGGAGGGCGTGGAATTCTCAAAATTGAAAGCAAAACCAGTCAAATTGTTTCACATATCACTATTTAAAGGCCATATTGAAATAGCATTAATGGCACAATTTACAACAAAGGATCACAGCTGAGAAAGGGGAACACACCTGTGAGCCCCTAATCACTTAATCACAAGGATGCTTAAATGATACTTTATTCAGGTAATTTCTACCTCTGCCAACCTCTGCCCTTCTGATCTGACTATCAAGGCCCTCCAGCACCTGAAGCCCAAAAATATCAAGTTGGTGTCCACACAGGAACAACTGGTTAATTTTATCAGAAATTAATAAATTGCAGCCAATCCTCCTCCTCCAAAGGTCTATGACGTCCTTTCTGAGCTTACGCTCACCCACAAGATAAAGTGCCAGGGCCCAGAATTCCCTAGACAATAAACTATCCTTCCTGGAGATAAAACAACCAATAGTATGGAAGCTATTGTTAACTACCTTCCTAGAAGGAAAACCCCCTTTCTGACCGCAAATGGCCAGGGGTTCACAAGGCCCACATGCCGCAAAACCCTGGTACCAAAATTAAACACAAAATTGGGTCTCTTTTCTATTGGGAAATGGTAAATCAGGAAAGCAATTGGTTGATTATTTAATTGGGCGCTAAAAAGCTTGAGGGTTATAATAATAGCTGTGGCACCTTGGCATTCTTCAGCCAAACCCATGACCATGAAGAACCAGCCAATGCTCTTCCTTCCCCAGGTCCCAGTGCGTAATTTCTAAGCCATTTTTCAAGTATCACTGAACATGATGCCACCAGGCCTCTGGTGGCACAAAAAACTAAGTATTACCCATTAAGTATAAATAGTGAGGAAGAGAAGCCTTCCTCACTGTTCAAATCATAAAATGTGCAACTTTATGCCCAGGACCCATTATTTTCTTGTAGGAATTATATATTTTTGCACAAATATAATTCTTTTTGCATTTATTTGTGAATTCACTACACAATACAAGACGTCTATCCTTTTCCTCCTGCCTCTGCTTCTGTCCACCTGGTTACTCCACCTCGCGCCATTGACTTGAAGTTCTTTCACCCTCACCACCTGGATCTTCTTCCTGGCCATTCTAGAGGCCCAATTCTAACTATCATGAAGGAGATCCCCTCCACTCCCCCCTTGCCCAACACAATTCCTGCCCAAGTCTTCAGTAAGTTGGGGTTCATCTAAATTACTGTATTGGGGCTGGCCAACCAGGTTGTGCCCCTTACTGGAAGTTGGCGCCCCTTAGCCACTGCTGTAAATTATATATTCAGGATTACGCCAATTGTGTACATGGTCTTTCATATCAACCTGCCTCCTCTGTGGGAGTCCAGCCAGACTCTGGTATGGGCTGTGACAGTATGTCAACCCTATCAAAATTAATAACCATGAGCCCCTATTCTTCTTTGGTTATAGGGGCATCTTGTATGCTTTTATTTTTAACCTCAGCTTACTACCTAAGAAAGCTCATGACCAAGAAACAAGAAACAAACAAATACCAAGAAAGAGTTTTTGCCAAGGTGTCTGAAGCCCAGACCGTGAAAATATCCACCTTAAACCAAAATACTGCTCCCCCCAAAAACTTTCCTGACCTGCCAAAAAATGGGCTTGACTGGTTTCAGAAAAGTAATGATCACAATAAACGCCCTGTTATGTGCCCACCCTGAGAGCTTCAGAGACAACACTCAGAAGGTTATGATGGTGGCCACCCAACTGAAGAATGACACTAGAGAGACCTTCCTGACCAGCTTAGAAGAAGACCTGGACATTATACTATCCTACAACCAATTATTGGAGATAATAAACTCTGTCACCACCTCTGCTGGGGCCAAGATCTAGGCCTATATGGGGCTCATCTGCCTGAACCACAGAAGGGAAAACCTGGATACCTACATAAAGCAATTCATACACCTGGCAGAGGCCGCCAAGATCCCTGACAATGTATCTGGGTTAAACTTCAGAAACAGATTGAACAACATCACACCAGCCTCATGAGACGCCACTTCTACAATCTCCCCAAAGATAAGCTCCTGGCAATTGACATAGGCATAGACTTCAGCCAACCACAAGGATACAACACTGGAAAGCCCCAGAGCAATCATCTCCCTGGTACTAGTGGGCCTTGCTTGAACATGACCCCATAAGAGTATCAACATTGTTTCAGAAGTAGTTTATGCTTCTATTGCTACCAGAGTGACCACTTATCCAAAGACTGCACTAGCTGTTCCAATGGAACCCAAGAAGCCACTATTTTAGCAATAAATAACACTTCTCAGTCCTATCCTGTCATTGCCACTACTTTATGTTACCATGACCATGAGGTGAACACTGTAGCCCTATTAGATAGTGGGGAAACCATCAACTAAATGGAACATAGCCTAGCCAAGAAACTGGGTGTACCAGTCTAAGAGAACCCTGCCTGGTAACCTTGGGCAACAAGAAAACTGACCTGTCACATTGATGCAAAGAGTCTGTCTCGCTGAAGTTAAATGGGAAACTTCTGCCTACCAGATTCTACGTCATGGAGGAGCTCCCCAAACCTGTAGTGATAGGCTTTGAATAGTGGGTTGACCACCAACTGAACTTGGACTATAAGAACCATCAAGTGATAGTCACTCATGAGGTCAAAACCTTAGAGGTTCCCTGCTTGAACCCTCAGCAAACCCCAGAGCTAAACAAAATCACCATGGTATCTTGCCAAGCTGAGATACCAAACGTTTGAAGCTTTGGGAGTCTGTCTTCTCAGAAGAAGAAGCCACCACCTTGCCCAAGCACAGTCAGTGTGACAGAAAACGCGGGATAATATGAAGCTATCTCCATGTGGTGGGGAATCACCCACCAAATCCACATAGAGCTAATGATTAACCACTAACACAGCTTCAAATACCATTTTGTAAAATTTCCAAATGAGATACTAGGGTCAAGTAAAATAATTAACCCCAGCCAGAAAAGCCCTAGATAAATGGCCTGCCAGAGAATCAGAGTGTCTTCAGCATAAAATTCAGGACCTTGGGATAGCACATGAGTTTCAGCTTTGATGGGAGTAGGAACAGCTCCAAGATTGACAGGCATGGAATTAACATTGGGAGGTGCCAACAACAAAGTTCCAGCTGCAGTGCCTCATCTTCCAGTAATGATCTGGCTTAGAATCAGATTGTAGGGAATGTATTACAACAATCCAACTACAGGATGCATTTTAAAATGTAAATTAGACCAAGGAATATATAATTTTTATTGAGCAAATTTTTGGGAGGACTCAACTCTTAGAGTTGAAACAGTGAAAATTATTCAATATATATCAAAAATTGACTAAGCAATACCGCCTGGATCCTGGGCTCCTATTCCTTCCACATTGTCAAGTGAGTATCTAGTCCAGGTTGGAAAGAAGCCTTGAGTGATAAATTTCTGACAACCATGCTGATTAACAAGTTCATATCTGGTGACTCTTAAATTACATCAATTTATCAATGTCAACTTACGGGGGGATCAGATTTGACCGGCAAACTGGAGCAGCTGTAACCCATTTCTGATCAACTGGTTGATTCAAATCCGTTATATAAGTCAGTTTTGTTAAAGGTTTTTGAGCTTTCTGCACTTTCCTACTTGGACAAATAATCCCTGGCATTATGGAACCTACCATGACATTACCTTCCACTTTAGCCTGGGGCACAATACCACCGTCTGGAAGATGGGACAAGGAGGAGTTTTTGTGGGCAGGGGGAAGTTTCATTGTGGCTAAGGTAAGCTTGGGGTGACCAATGGCAGTTGGGCTACAATCATAGAACTCTTGGATAATATCTGGATAGTTAGCGAAATCATAGTGGAGAGCCCATGAGTTTTCAGAATCAGGATAACCCTTCCATGACACCAAATACTCTAGACAGCGTCAATTCTTATGGGAAGCTAAAATGCAATTTAACTCATACTCAGGTTCTCCTTCCACAAGAATGGGTTGGGAAGAAGGGATTGTAGTACCCTTAAAAGGAGTAAGTAAGCATTCATGGAAGGTGTGGAAAATCTTAAAAGTGGGAGGTAAATCTAATTGATATGCAGAGGGACCAATTTGGCAGTCAACTTTGAAGGGACCCACTTGCTTGGGACCTAATTTGCAGCAAGTGACCTTCAGTTTCATATTGCAAGCATCCACCATGACCAGATCACCTGGCTGGTAAGTTGGATCTTCCTGACACTTGCAATCTGCATATTCCTTGTAAGTTGTCACAGCAGCAGCAAGAGTAACCTGAAGTTCCTTATGGACCTGCTTGAATGCAGCGGCTTGATCAGTTGCAGCTTCCATGTTGCTAACCAAACAAGGACCCATGTTGGATGAGGGATTGTAACCTACATTGGCATATAATAGCAAAACCTGAGTCAACGTGTGTGGGGCGTTATTATATGTGAACTCTTCCAAGAGTAGGTTAGCACACCAGTCATATTGTTGCGCATTAGTGTAGCAGTACAGGTAGACCTCCAAACTTTGGTTTACCCTCTCTTTTTTTCCATCAGATTAGGATGAAAAGCCATGGAACAACACAATTTGATACCCAGAATTCCAGTAAAATCTTCCCAGAACTGAGCAATGAATTGGGGCCTGCAATCACTCACAATTCCCATTGGGATATCATGCAGGGAGAAGATTCTATTCACAAACAACCTAGCTGTCTCCACTGAAGTAATTTTGGTTGAGCAGGGAACAAAATGTGCCATTTTTGTGAATCAATCAACCACCACCATGATTGCATTAAACCCATCAGAATTCGGAAGTTCTCTGATGAAATTCACCAACACTGACATCCAGGTCCTGCAGCTGGTTGTAAAGGAACCAACAAACCAGTAGTCTTGTTCCTGCTTGCCTTAGACCAAACACATACCAGGCAGTCGAAAATGTAATCTGCCATCTGCACTGTCAAACCTTTCCATGAAAACTGTCAGCAGATGAGCTCCACCGTTTTGTTTTTTCCTGGGTGGCCTGCCGTAGGACAGGTGTGATAAGCCTCCATGATTTTGTCCCAAATAGTTCCCTCTGGAACCCACAAGCATCCTTGATGATATAAAATTGGTCCTATCTTGTGATAGCCCTGTGACTGGCCAATAGAATGTGCACATGCTAGTTCCAGTAACCTATCATAACCTTTGGACAAAGGTTGCAGAAACTTAACTTTGGAATATAAGTCCAGGTCTGCACCCTCAGTTAAGGACATGGTAGCCAGCATAGCAGGTGGAGGTAAGACAAAGGGTACCACAGCCTCATCTGGAATCATATTATGTGTGTTAAACTTGGCGTCCATACTAGCATCTGGGAGATGGGAAGGGTTTCTGCTCAGTGCAAAGGCCAAGTGATTGTCAGATCCCTTAATAAACTTGTAGCACAACTTTTATCTTGTCAGGTCACCATGCCATCTGGATTGGCAACCTGACAGAACCCTGGGTTATTGATAATACAGAAGAGCTTTGTGGTCTGTTATTACTACAAATGGGTGGCGTGCCAACATGAGATGGTGATGCCAATGCTTTAACAATTCCACAACAGCCAACAATTACTTGCCGTAAATCATGTAGTTGCGTTCTCAAGCCTCCATCTTTCAGGCAAAATACCCTACAGGTCTCTCAATCCCGTCACTAGCTGTCTGCAACAGCACACCAGCCACAGCGTATTTAGATGCATTGGTGGAAACCACAAAAGGAAGCTCAGGATCCACATGTCTCAACACATGTGAAGACAACAAAAGAGCTTTGATTGCTGCAAACGCGTTAGCGCACTCAGGTGTCCAGACCAAAGTTATCTTCCTGCTCACTTAATACAAGGGGGCAGCAACTTCTGACAAGTGAGGGGTAAATTTCTTCAAGAACGTACAAGTACCCAAGAAACTACAAAGTTGGGATATTTTCACAGGTGTAGCATACTCTCAAACCGCTGATTCCTAGTCAGGGGCAATAGTGTGGCCATCCTCAAAGATAATATTACCCAAGAAGGTAACCTTAAGTTTAAAGAATTTGCACTTACTCTGTTTGATGATTAAATTAGCCTGGAGGATGCACTCTACAACTGCTGACAGGTGGGCCTTATGTGACTCTTCATCTGGAGAAAAAACCAAGATGTTGTCCATATATGTGATGGCACAAACACCTAGGAGATCTCCCAGGACTGAATCAATCAACTGCTGAAAGCAAGCCAGGGCATTCTTCAATCCAAAAGGCATAACACAGAATTGGAAGATACCCTTCTTAGTTCTGAATGCTGTTAATCATTCCATTCCCTCTGCAATTATGATTTGGTTGAATGCATTCAAAAATAAAGTTTTGAGAATACCTTTGCCTTCTCAACGCACTGAGAAATTTGTGCTTTGAGAGGCAAAGGGTAGTGGTCAGAGATTTTAATATTGTTCAAATTCCCGTAATCAACACAAGGACAAAGAGACCCATCAGATTTTAGAATAAACAACAGTAGAGAATAGATTGACAAAGCCTTCTTAAAGATTATTCTCTTGCCAAAATGTCCCAAGTCCACTCTTCCAAGCATACATCCTCCTTTAAGGTCAAAGGGTAAATGGGAGACACAATATGAATCAGATCAACAGTAATATTAAAGTTAAAGTTGAACTGAGTGTGCTTGGGAAAAACCTCACCCCTAGTGGCATCAAATGCCGCAGATCAGGGTTGAAGGCATGCTGATAAATCTGAACTTACAGGTGTAGGAACAGGAATCAACTGGATTGTCTGAGAAGACTGCTCTAATTCTAACATACCCAACAACGGAATACAGATGGATATGCCCAAAGAGTGTTCCACTTGAAGCTCATTTTATTTTAGCAAGGTTGATAAATTATGATCCTGCCACCATCTCACTCCTAAGATAATAGGATACATAAGAGTAGAGCATATAGAGAACCCTGCGGTAAAAGATTGACCCACAACTATAAATGTCACTGGCTTCTTAAGCTGGAAAGAGGGAAACATTTGAAATTTTCCACCCCTAACCAGCATTCCAAGATGATACTTGAGTTGCAACAAGTCTGCAGTGTCAACACTCATGAAGTTCTCAGATGCACTGGTATCCAACAAAATGGCTGGCCAATAGATAGTTTAACCATTATTGATGCTACCATAAAACAAGAAGTAACCAGAAGCAGATTTATTTGCTGCAAATGTTGTAACTTCAGCAGGGTCTTGCTTCTCTTCAGTGGTACAGACAGCAGCTAAGGAGGCAGGGTGCTCCCAAAAATAACTCTCAATCATTTATTGGATGGCTTCAGGGAGGACAATCACAATCAATGGGAACAAGAGGCAACTCTTCAGACTTGACTACTGAAGACTTTGCAGGCACAACATTCTGGAACATAACCAATAAACTTTTTGTGGGTGACACCACTGACATTTTGTCTACCTTGGAAGGTTTTTTCAAGATAGCCAATTGCAACTGAGAAGAAACACAAGGGGAGCAATCAAGACTCTGACTAGACAAAGCCATTGCAGATCAATTACCAGAAAACCAGGAGCAAGCAGCAGGTTTGGCTTCAATTTTCATAATACCTTGTTTGAAAGTCAACAGATTTGAGACCAGAGAAAGAATTTGGCTTACCAGGGCCTCAGGTGTGGTTAACAGGGAATCCCAAACTGCAAGATCCTGGGAAGTCTGGTCAACTGCTAACCACAATGCTAAGAGTTTATTCACCTTGGGAACATAATTTTGTACAACAGTAGGCAAGAAACTGAGGAAGGACTATCAAGAGCGGATTAGTACCCTGTTGGAAGACATACAACTTACAATATACTTTGAGCTCCTCAATAGATACACACAAATTTTTTAACAAAGGGTACAGAGATGCACTTTCAGTTAAAACACGTGAATTGCGCTCCACCGCAGATAACAACCATTTCTGAGCATCCTCCA
Organism: Entomophthora muscae; assembly: GCA_014839935.2. NCBI lineage: Eukaryota > Fungi > Entomophthoromycota > Entomophthoromycetes > Entomophthorales > Entomophthoraceae > Entomophthora > Entomophthora muscae. The sequence goes on from QTSX02005849.1 coordinate 37,239, forward strand.
AAACCTTTGTCATCACATGGTAAACATGCAATTTGTGACTAAGGCTAGAGACAGAATAAAATGATAATACTGACAAAACTTCATGCAAAATTTCATCAGTGGGTGGAGCAGGAAAATAATCTGGACGCCAAAATGACATGACACGACAGAAATAGGAAACAGATGGTCCAGTCTCAACAACTGCAACCAGAGATGGAAACCACAAATTAAAGAAAAGTACAAACTGAAAACTCAGAAAAGAACTGATGCAAATAAACATGGTGAACACAGATATCTCAACAGAGCAGGAGAAAAGAAACAAAAACTCATGACAAATTTCTTCCAAAAACTCAGATGTCAAAGAGTTGAGTAATGTGACAGAAATCACAGGATAATATGAAGTTGTCTCCGTGTGGTGGGGAATCACCCACCAAATCCACATAGAGTTAATGATTAACCACCAACACAGCTTCAAATACCGTTTTGTAAAATTTCCAAATGAGATACTAGGGTCAATTAAAATAATTAACCCCAACCAGAAAAGGCCTAGATAAATGGCATGCAAGAGAATCAGAGTGTCTTCAGCATAAAATTAAGAATTGGGATAGCACATGAGTTTCAGCTTTGACAGGAGTAGGAAAAGCTCTGAGATTGACAGGCATTGAATTAATTTTTGGCAGCAACAACAACAAAGTACCAATGGCAGGTCCCCATCTTCCAGTATAATCCAGCTAAGGATTAAATTGTAGGGAATGTAGCGCAACAATCCAACTACAGGTGTATTTCAAAAGTAAAGTTAGACCAGGTAACATGTGATTTCATTGAGTAAATTTTGGGAGGACTCAACTATTAAGAGTCAAAACAGTGAAAATTATTCAATATATATCAAAAATTGACTAAGCAATACCGCCTGGATCCTGGGCTCCTATTCCTTCCACATTTTCAAGGGAGTATCTAGTCCAGGTTGCAAAGAACCCTTGAATGACCAACTTCTTACGGCCATGCTGATTAACAAGTTCATATCTGATGACCCTTAAATTACGTCAATTTATCAATGTCAACTTACGGGGGGATCAGATTTGACCGGCAAACTGGAGCAGCTGTAACCCATTTATGATCAACTGATTGATTCAAATCTGTTAAATCAGTCAGTTTTATTAAAGGTTTTGGGCTTTCTGCGCTTTCCAACTAAGGAAAATAATCCCTGGCATTATGGAACCTACCATGATAGTCAATTTTACCACGCCATCAATCTTCTCCCAGAAACCCATCCTAAACATGACCTGTCTACTTTGTAACATAAAAGAACAAGTCACCTTAAGAGAATACCTGAACAAGATGTTAAAAAAGGGATACATATGCGTCTTTAAATATCCCTGATTATCTATTCTACTGTTTGTTAAGAAGAAGGGCCTTGACCTATGTTCTTGTGTGAACCACCAGGACCTAAACAGCATCACTACAAAAAACAGATACCCTGTACCCAATGCTGAAGACCTCTCTGACCAGCTTTCAGGAGCCAATGTCTTCTCTAAGGTTGATTTGAGGGATGCCTTTAACAAGATCTGGATCAGGCCTGAAAACAAGTGGAAGATTGCCTTCAAGACTAGAAAAGGTCTCTACAAATACTTGATTATGCAGTTTGGGTTGTGCAACGCGCCCAGCACCTTTCAAACTATGATGGACGTGGTCTTGGGAGGACTCAAGGATCAGTGTTGTATAGCCTACTTAGATGACATCCTCATCTACAGTTGCACCCCTGAAGAACATGTTGAACACCTTCAAGCTGTCTTACAACGCTTCAAGAAACATATACTCTTTGTTAAACTCCAGAAATATGAGTTCTTTCAAGATGAAGTAGAGTTCTTGGGCTACAATGTACTGAAAGGAGGTTTTGCAATGACACCTGACAACATAGAAGCCGTGATGTCATGGACTGAACCTAAGAACTGCAAGGAGGTTAGAAGTTTCCTGGGCTTGGCAAACTTCTTCCAGGAATTTGTCCAAAATTTTCTTCTATTTGCTTGCCCTTGACCTGCCTCACCTCTGAAAAGCACCCATTTGTGTGGGATGACATAACCAGATCTGCCTTTGAGTTGCTGAATAACGCCTTTGAGTCAGCCCCTGTATTGGAAATGCCAGTTAACAATAAACCCTTCATTGTGGAGACAGAAACTTCTGACTTTGCATTGGGGGGTGTTTCTTCAGGAGGGGCATGGTAGTAAGATGCAACCTGTAGCTTACTACTAAAGGAAGTTCACTCCACCTTAGTTGAACTACCCCATCTGCAACAAAGAGATGCTTGCTGTCATCCATTCCTTGAAATATTGGAGAAGATACTTGTGCAACACCAATCTCCCAGTGAAAATCATGACTGATCATAATAACATAACATACTTCAAGATGTAACAACTAAACCAGCGCCAAACTAGATGGGCCCTATTCCTAGCAGATTATGAATTCTCAATCAGCTAAAAACCTGGCAAGATAATCATTGTACCTGATGCCCTGAGCCAAAGAGAAGAACATTTCCCTACTTCCAAAGAGATTGAGGAATTCAACACTAAATCCTTACTGTCTCCCAACATGAGTGAACTAACACTTCTGTTACTAGGACTAGCCAGTAGAAGAGAAGAAATCCCTTTGGTTCAAACCTTAGACAAGCAATATATCACCATCATGGAAGATTTAAGGAAAGATACCACCAGTTGATACTATCAAACAGGCTACTCCTTACATGGAAACATCCTAAAACTACACAGATACACCTACATACCAGAAGGCCCACTGCACTTAGAGATATTGAAGGAATATCATAGCTCCCCTGTTTCAGGACACCCGGACGTACAAAGACACTCAAAGAGATCCAGTTACTACATGTGGCCCAGGATGAACCAGAAATTGAAGGATACCTCAGTGGTTGCAAGACATATGGACGTACCAAGCCTAAGCAAGGAAAGCCAGAAGGATTACTAAAACCCCTTCAGATAGCAGAAGGCCCTTGGAAGTCAGTATCTATGGATTATATTGTGAAGCTGCCTGATTCAAAAGGATTCAATGCCATTCTTGTAATTGTTGATTGTTTCACCAAAAATGGCTCACTTCATTCCAACAATGACCAAAGTAACAGCAAAGAAAACTGCCACACTATTCAAGAACCAAGTATTCATGAACCATGGGCTCCCACAAGAAGTGGTCTCATACAAAGGCCCACACTTTTACCTCCAAGTTTTGGGCCCAAATCCTAAAGGACTTGGGAATAAAAGGATCTTTGTCTACTGCATATCACCCCCAGAGCAACAGACAGACCAAGAGAGTAAACCAGGTCCTCAAACACTACTTACAATGCTACATTAACTAAGAACATAACAATTGGGTAACACACCTACCAATGGCTCAGTTTGCGTACAACAACCAAGATCACAGCTCCACTGGTATGTCCCCCTTTAAAGCCAACTATGAATTCAACCCCACATGTTATGCCCCCCCACAGAAGAAGCCAACAACCCAGAAGGACAAGACTGGGTCAGCAATATCCACGTGTGCCAAGAAGAATGTGCCCAGAACCTGAGAAGAGCAGTACATTATAAAAGGCTTTGTTGACAAGGAACAAAGACCTGGCCTCCAATTGAAGTAGGAGACCTTGTGTACCTCAGCGCAAAGAACATCAAGACCACTGCCCCTTGCGCTATCTTGAGCCCCCAATAAAAAGGTCCTTACAAGGTCTTACAACGCATTGGTACTGTAGCCTACCAACTAGAACTGCCCCCAGATGGAAGATTCACTGCGTATTCCACAGCTCCCTGTTATCAAAAAAGAAATAATCTTCTCTCCTGCACCAGGTAGTGAGAACGGCTCCCCCACCCACCCAAAGTAGGAAGCGTCATGGAACATGAGGTCAAAGCCATCCTGGGATACAAACACTGATACTAAAAACCTCACTTCCTGGTCAAATGGAAAGGGTACCCCAATGAAGAAAATACTTGGGAACCAGAATCCAACCTTGAGAATACTGCTACTCTGCTGAAGCAATATAAGTCTCAGGATAAAGAGTTGTGCTCTGCAAGCTTAACTATGGTAAGGGATGATGTCAGGGCCCGGAATTCCCTGAACAATCAGCTGGACTTCCTAGTGGCAAAAAACCCCACAGCTTGGGAACCTTTACCAAGTATCTTCCAGAGAAAGAAAACCCCCTTTTTGACTAACAAATGGCCTGGGATTTGAAAGGCACACAAGCCTTAAATCCCTGGCTTTGATTCTATTATCAAATTTGTGCTTCTCAACTATTGGAAAATGACACATCTGGAGTGCAATTGTTTGATTGCGCAATCAGGCGCTTGATTACTTGTGGGATCTATAAATAACTGTGGCACCTTAGCATGCTGCAGTTTAAGAAAGGTTCATGTTATACCAACCAGTGAGCACCCACCTCCTGGCCCAAGTACGCAAATTCCAGTGAAAATTGTAAGTTCAACTGAAATTGATGCCATCAGCTCTCTGGTGGCACAAAAGGCCACAAAATTACCAGTAAGTATAAGTAGTGAGCTGGAGAAGCTCTCCTCACTGTTGACATCTTAATAAAGCAAGGGCATTACCAGAAATCATTATCTTATTGAAGGAGTTATCTTTTTTTGCTCAAATTTAATTATTCTCTTCTCATCTAATTGGGAATCTACAACTCAATATAAACTTGCCTATCCATATCCTCCTGGCTATACTCCTGCTACCTCAGTCAATCTACCCCATGCTCTTGACTTGGATTATTAACACCCCCATCACCTGGATCTCCTGCCTGCTATGAAGGAGTTTCCTACTGATCCCCCCTACCCAATGCACCTCCTGCTCAGGATTTCAGCAAGTTGGGGTTCTTTTATATCACAGTATTGGGGCTGGCCAACCAGGTTGTGCCCCATACTGGGAGTTGACGCCCCCTAGCTACTGCAGTAAACTACCTGGTACAAATTGCGCCTATTGTGTACATGGCTTCCAGGCCTGGCCTGCCTCCCCTGTGGGATTCCGGTCAGACTCTGGTATGGGCCGTGACAGTGTTGAGGGGGGACAAGCTTGAACTTGTGAGAAGAAGCTTGAGGTTGCTGGAGCTGGCAGTTGTGAAAACTAGCAATTACGTCTGGAATCAGCAGGCGGAGGTTCTACCAGAAATAGTTTTTCTGGAGCCAGTCATGGGTCTTGGAAATGCCTCCATGTCCAGTCTTTTTATGAGCTTAGAGCACCCGTGAAAGGCAAAGACTAGGCCGTACATAAGGCAGGTATTGTTCTTGCACCTTTTTAAAAGAGCTGGTTGTTGCAAATTTGAGTGGCTTCAGATAGCTTGGACAGGGCAGTTTAAACTTCTTCTGTCTTTCTCTCCCAAGAAGAAGGGTACCCAATCAGTTCATATAGCCAATTAGCTTTAGCAGGGTGTAGAGCAAGGATAGGCATTCTTGACAATCCATCAGCGTTTTGATGTTGAATCCTGGGACAATGTAGCACAGTGAAGTCATAGCCCTGCAGGCAAAGGGCCCATCTAGCAAGCCGTTCTTCTGTTTTCTTGAGCTGCTGCAGCCACTTGTGCGAGGTGTGGTCAGTGACCACAGTGAAATGGGTGCCATATACATAATGTCAGAATTTTTTGACGGCATGCAACATGGTGAGGCATTCTTTATCCGTGACTCTATAGTTCTTCTCATGTTTGTTGAGGACAAAAGAGGTATATGATACAGGGTGATCTGCTCCTTTGTCATCTAGTTGAGCCAGAATGGCCCCAATAGCTAGGTCACTAGCATCTTTATAGAGGATGAACTCCTTGTTATAGTTGGGGTACAACAAGATGGGAGCCTCTTTGAGTTTTTGCTTAAGGGTCTCAAAGGCCTGTTGCTGACTAGCGGTCCATTCAAAAGGGACATTAAGTAACAGTTGGACCAAGGGTTCACTAGTGTTAGTAAATTCAGGGATGAACTGTCTGTAGTAACCCATCATGCCCAGAAAGACTTTTACCTCTCATAGGTTGGTAGGCGGAAGCATTTTTTCAATGGCCTCAACTTTCTTGGTCATTGGGCAAATCCCAGTCTGGGTCACCTCATGGCCCAATAATTCAAGACATTCTTTTAAAAAAGCACACTTTGATGGTTTTAGTTTGAGGCCTGCCTCTCAAATTTTTAGGAAAACTTCTTTGAGATGAGCCAGGTGATCTGTAAAGCTAGCGCTGAAGGCTGTTATATCATCCAGATACACTAAGACACATGAAAGCTTCAGATCATGAAGGATGGCGTCCATGGCTTGTTGGAAGCTAGCCAGGACATTGCAGAGTCCTTGTGGCATACAGGTAGGCTCAAACAGTCCCTCTGAGGTGATAATAGAAGCTTTTTGCCTATCTTCAGGGGAGAGGTCAACTTGTCAGTACCCAGATACTAGATCCTTGACAGAGAAGAACTTAGAGCCTCCAAGGCGGCAGAGAGCATCATCAATACACAACAAGGGGTAAAGATCCTTCTTGTTTAAGGAGTTCAACCGTTGGTAATCCATTAAAATGTGGTGACCTCCGTTTTTCTTCTTCAATATGAGCAAAGGGGAGGCCCATGGACTTTTTTAAGGAACAAGTAGACCAGTGTCTAATAGTTGTTTGAGCTCTTTAGACACCTGAGTTTCCTCCACTCAACTACAGCAATAAGGTTTAGCTTGAAAGGGAGGATCATCACCAGTATCAATCAGGGGAATAACTCCTTTGGCTAGACCATAATCAGTGCTATCTTTAGCAAAGATATCTGAAAACTAATCTAGCAGATCAAGCACCTCATTCTGTTGGACCGGGGACAGTTGCAGGAAATCTTGCACACTAAACAAAGACAGGACCTGGGGCTTGTCTTCAGGTAAGTTAAAGTCCTGGAAAGTACCAAAAGGATATAGCAATATGACATCAGGAGCATTCAGAAACTTGTCATAGTCAACAACCTGGCCTCTAGACATGTGTATGGGGAGAGCAGTCAAGTTGGCTACCAGCAATTGGACAGGATCTTTATGAGAGACGTCAAAGATCCCTGGGCAGAGGTAGGGTTTGTTGCGGCCTAGCAAGTGAGGGCATACGGCTCCAGGAATGTGCACTCAGGTAACTTATATGATATCTGAGAGTCTAGGATAGCTTGAGATCCAGGGGGAATGGTCACAGCAGAAGTGACCAGAAGAGGGATCCCTTCAGACGCAGGGCAAGCCATAGGAGGACACTTCATGTTGGATGAATGTGTACAGTATTTTAGGGTGAAAACACCTGTAGGATACTCTAAGGCACACGTCTTGAGGCGCTTCCCTGGGACTTTAACAGGATATTTAAAGATCAGAGAGACTTTGTACCCTAGGATGGAGAGGTAACCATCCTTCAAGTTGATGATCCCATTGTATTTCCTAAGGAATTGAGTACCAACTAGGAGGTTGTAACTCTAATTCTCCAAGACAACAGCAGGCGCAGCCAAGAGTAGCTTGCCAAACTGCATAGAAAGAGCAGAATAGGCCCCTATAGTGCAAGTCATGGATAGTCCAGCTGTACCATACAACTGGTGATATTTAAGGTCAGGGGCAAGTTTGAGCTTCTTGAAAAGCTTTGAGGAGACAACATTAACAGGATATCCAGTGTCCAAGATGGCATTGATTTTCAACTTTTGGATGGATATCTCTACACAAGTAGTAGTACAACCAAAGGGTGGGAGGACAACCAGGATGTCCTGAGCTTCTGCTAGCTCTTTGTCCCACTTTTAAATCATGCATCTCAAGCCTGGAAACTCCTTATAGACAGTCTGGAGAGAAACCAGGACTGAAAAATTCTTGAATACAGTGTCAGCTACTTCAGCCGCTTCTTTGGAAGATTCCACAAGTACAGGAGTCCTCTTAGCTTGAGCAAGGTATGGATGAGAGACAACCTCTTTGGCTTTGGGCAAAGACTTGGTAGTCATTGTAGTTTTCCAAGATTTTAACTTGTAAGGGACTGCAATGGTCTCAGGAACTGCAAGCACTGAATACCCATAGGCGTCAGAATTGTCAATTTCTGAATCACCCATGTCAGAATCATCAGAGATATTGTGGAACAGCAGCAGAATGGGAGGAGCTTCAGTGTCAGCAGGCTCAGAGTCTGCTATGGAGGGGGAATTGGAGGAGACTGGGAAGGATTGTCAACCAAGAGCGTCTCTGCCTCTAGATTGACTGTTCTTTTCCTGCCTGCTCCCTGGGATCAGCTCCTTCAACCCAAGGATTGGTACAGACTCAAGATTAGTGACCTATTTTGCTGCAGTTATGGCAACCTTGGCATCTAGGAGGATTCTGGGAGTTCATGGTGAGGATAGATGGCCACAGGAAGAAGAATCAGAATTAGAGGCAGCTCAATTCTTCCACACAACCACCCCAGAATGGGTAAGGTGCATATCCTGCAACAGTGTCTTTATTCTCTTCATAGAGGAAAGCATGGCCTTGTGAGCCAAAAAGTGGAGACACAGAAGCTGATCAACTTTTAGAGCTTGAGAGCAACCATGTACACTTCATGTACTGTCAACTGTCTGCTAGTTATCAATTGCTGTCTTTCCATGTAGAATCTGTCTGCAAATTCAGTCAGAGTCTCCCTGGGCTTAAAGGCAATGTGTATAAAAGCGTCCTTTTTCACTTCCAAACTAAGGTTGCCACCAAACTCATTAATCAGAAGTTGTTTCATCTCTTCACAAGTCTCAATAGTGAGAAGTTCCGGTACTACCACCTCCTGAAAGGTTGGGTGCATGCAGGTCAGGATTTGCTTCTTCTTAACCTCATCAGAGGCTCTTTGCATGGCAGTTTTGTAGATAGTCAGGAAGGCTTCAATGGTGGATGTCTTAGGATCAAAGTCTTGCTTAAAGGTAGGCTTGAAATGTACTTTGGGAGTTAGGCCATCATTGTTGCTATTAAGTACATTTATACAAGGGGAGAACTCAGCTTCAGATTTGGAGGGGGCTGTCTAGCCCACAACTGGCAAACACTCTCCTTAAGAGTAGTCAGGGTCTCAGAGGTGCAGGCAACCATATCATTTGCTAGGGTGGTCTGTTGCTCAGTGAAGTCCAGACACTGACCATGTGTGGTTAGCACAGTAGAAACTCAGCCAGCCAGGAGGTCAACAAAGGTCCCACAGAGAGGCAAGGGGCAAACCTGTTGTTTACCAAATTGATTAACTCACTCATTTTCTGGACGTCCTTGTCTAGGATGGATTGATCCCGCTTCAAAAGGTCCACTTCATTGGCTAGAGCAATCAACTCTCTAGCACAGCAGATTTGGGGGGGGGGTTCCTGGCAGCTCTGGGCAGCAGCATCCTCATTAACAACCTCAGTTGGACTAGCAGCAGTTGCCACAATCTCGCGTAAAGCAGCAACTTCTTGCTGTAGCTCTGCAACTTGAGTTGTCAAGACAAGCACCTGAGGGCCCAGCTGTGGTGACTCTGCAGGGTGTCTCTGATTGCAGGTAGACGCTTGTAGCTCTCAAATGGCTTCTAATAGTTTTTGTTCTCTGTCCATCAGATTTTCAGATGGGGGAGAAGGGAGCACATCTGGTGTGGGCGTAAACAACTCATTCACTTGAGTCTGGAGCTTGGCAATGGCAGTGGCGGTGGCAACCCTTTCTTGATTGAACTTTTCATTGAGCTTGCAGAGGCCTCTGGCAGCAAGGACTGCCACTTGTTGTAATTAATAAAAAGAATAAGCACTGAACACATTGAGCTGCTGTACAAGTTGTTTGAAATTGATGAGGTAGGTGCTTAAAGTGGAATCTACTTGGGTTCTTCAGGGCTGTTATAACTGGTGAAACTCATGTAGACATTACCTGATGTATTCAGGGATGGACTGGAACATTTGCTTGATGGAATTGACCAAGTGTGTTTGAGAAGTGACAGAGTTACGTTAATTATCAAACACCAAGGGAAACAGGGAGTGGATAAACTGTTGATAGGCAGCAACATGATCCCAGTGGTTGGTGACAGCTGCTTGTAGGGATAAAATCTCTTGAACGTGGAGCCCTAACACCATTTGATGGTGGGCTAAAGCAGGTTGTACAAAGGAGGACAATGGGTGTTCAGCAGAGCCAGCTGCTGAGAGGAGATGCTGTGGAAATTGTAGAGCCACAATCAATTTGTAGTATTCCATACAACTGAACTGTAAATGGAGGCAAGGGATGGTCCCTTTGCGGGCTATCCTAAGGGCTACTGCCATGACTTGTTCTAAGTCAGGGGTAGACCACTAGGCAGGAACCATTCCCAAGGTTCAGCACAGTAGGGAAAATAGGTGGGTCTGCAATGTCTTCCTTGATAGGAGAACTGGTGATTTCAGGTGAAGTTGGCTCTTGTATGGGAGACGGCAAAGGACCTGAAAATGTGGTTGCAAAAGGGATAACCAAGGGGCTTACAGCCCCTGTAGTGAGCACCATTTTTGCTGTGTACTGAGGCGCGGCATAGACACACAACAGGGAATCCTATCCTTAGGATTGAATTTGTACTAAGTCTTGGTTAGATGTCAGGGAAGGCTATGTGGTATGACACACCATTTCAAAACTGTCACTTTGAATTACGCCATCTCAAATTAAATTTGAGATGGTGTTTTTTACATTAGTGATTGTGAATCACAAAAAAATAAAATAATTAATAAAATGGTTTAAATTTACATATACTTTTATAATGCAGCATCTAAAATTTAGCCATCTCAATTTTATCACTTTGAGTCAGATTAATTAAATCTTATTTCACTAACTTTATTTACATATGAGATCACTTAGTGTGGGGTGTGTTCACGCCATCTTGACTTAACGTCATTTTGAATCACACTATTTATCTTTAACTAAAATAAGCTTATTCCCAAACTAAAATAAAGCATGTTGTATAGTGCCAGAAGATGCTCCTATAGTATTAATCCAAGACACTTATACTAAGAACAAACTAAAATAACACCATTATGATAGTCCTACTAATGATTATCATTGCTGGGTAAAAAACCCAGTTTTGTTATATGTAATTTATAACTTTATTATACACAAATACAGTGATAAGGGATCTCTTAATAAAATATTTTAATAGTGATTTTAATATGGAAGGGGGTGATTACGCCATTTTTATTTACACCACTTCAAATTCCACTGGGTTTCAAATCACCCAATTGATTCAATGCGCACAACAGATAGGGGAAAATAAGGGGAAATTACATATGACACCAGGCTACACTATATTGATTCCTCCACCACAATTCTTGCTTTCCACTTTTCAAAAGTAGAACTTGACATCAATTATCATGGTAATAAAAAATTTAAGAAAACATATGAAAATCTGCAGATATATATTTTTTGACCTCCTCTAAACAACTGGGTACTTTTTAACCCCAGTTTTATAAGTTAGTTTTTGTGAAATTCGAGTTTTACTCTTTGGCCTGGTTGAGGTAGCTCCACCGGAAATTTGTTAATTTAATATAAAAAATGGTCAAAAACACTATGTTTTTGAGCTATGGCACCTCAACTATGTCACTTTAAAAAACTATATTTTAACTGCAAGTTTTCAATCAAAACTCAAAGTTTTGTCTACTTGCATTACTAATAATTTTTATTATTTTTACATAACAAACATTGAAATTTTGATATTATATATTTTAAAGCTTTTTCTACAAGAATATATAAAAATATTGACTACTTTTTTTATATTAAAAACATTTTTATTTTTCTCTTTAAAAACAATCCCCAAATTGCTCACATTTTGATACCAATTCACTTTTAGATGCCTCCCAAGTCAATTAATAAAGCTGCATCCAAGGCCACCAAGGCCTCCAAGTCCAAGGTCACTCCTCCCAAGGCTAAAAAGGCCAAGACTACCCTAAAGAAGTAGCCTTATAAATCTAAAGCTCCCCCAAGACCCCCACATCATCCCCTGAACCAGAGGAAACCAGCCCAACCCCTCCTCACTCTCCATTTGTTTACTCCCCCTCTTATCCCCAATAGAAGTTGTTCAACTTCAATTGTCACTCTGATCCCACCTCAGAGCCTGAAGAGGGAGAGGAACAGGAACAGGAGCAGGAGCAGGAGCAAGAGCCTGGTGCTCCTGCAGATGACCAAGTTGAGCTCTGGGCTCTTAACACTGTCCACAATATCTGCAATCAAAATGGCACCTTTGCTGTGCCCACCACATACCCTGTCAGCTACCCCACAACAACCAGGAAGGGAGGTGCCAGCTTTGTATATAAAGGATATAGCTTCAGCTGTAACAACAAGAAGAAACCAATCTTTCAACATCTCTACAAATGTGATAATGTTGGGTGCCCTGCAAGGCTCACCACTTATGGGTTCACTAGGCTCAAAGCCCTAACTATTGGCCATGACTGTGCCAAGCCCTTTGACCTCTTGTATCAACTGATCTGCTGGTTTCTTTGCCAGGTCATCCCAAACACCAGGGACCAAACCTACACTGAGGTAGTTAACAATGCCCTCCTTAATTTGAACAACTCCCAACTTGCTGCTGTTGATGGCACCACTAAACTTCAAAGATACCTCACCAATCAGAGGTATGCTCTGAGCACTGAAGGCGTCAGTGCTACATCAATTGACCAGTTGATTCTAACTGAGGAGCAGAAGCTTTCACGGCATGAAGAGAGATTCCTCCTCCATGATAACGTCCAACATGCCCATGAGCAAATTATTTGCTTTGCTGCCTCCAAGGATCTTTGCAACCTTCTCAAATGCAAGACCTGGATTGCAGAAGGTACTTTCTCCACCCGCTCAAAGCTATTTATCCAGCTTTGGAACATTCAAAGGCAGGTGAGAAATCTAGTTCTTTCCCTGGTCTTCTTTTTCCTTCCTAATAAGAAGCAGGACACATATGTCTGTGCTCACACTATCCTAAAGAACAAGCTTGATGAAATCCTCCCAATCATCAAAGAGGAGCCAAAGGAAACTAGAGGGCGCAAGAAAAAGGCCCAGTCACAGGAAGAGGAAGCCACCCCAACCAAGAAGCAGGCAGAAAGCCTTTCCTACCATGAATATCTGGTAGTGGGGTTTAAACAGGCTCAGGCAAATGCCTTCATAAAAGTCTTCAAGAGCTCCCCCAGGGATGCTACTTTCACTTTTGGCAGGCACTCTGCAGCCGCCTCCAAAAATGCTAAGATCTGCATGAGCTTGTCAATGCAGAAGGCTCAAAAGAGGCCAAGGATGTATTCAATTTCTTTGCTGCCCTTGACTTATTAAGAAAGGAGGAGATCAATGCCCTCTACAACGCCCTACTTTGCCATCCCTATATCCTTTCCAACCAGGCAGCCTTTGCTCCTTTCATTGAGTATTTTGAGACTCAATGTGTTGGCATCTTCCAAGGAGCACACCATATCCAAAAAGGCGGTGAATAAATCACCTAGAACTGCTATAAGCAGGTCAAAGACAGGTTGATCAAGACCACCTCTTCCCTTGAAGGGTGGCATAGCCAGTTTGCTACAAGAGTCAGGGTCCAGAAGCCTAAGTTCAACAAGATCATGGTGCATCTCAAGATTCAACAAGCCATCTCTACCCTCCTCTTCAAGACCGGCATAAAGACTAAGGGCAACCCTCCCAAGCAGACCAAAGCATTTAAAAAGTATACAGAAATTAGTAAGGTAGTTCTTGCATACTACCCTAAGGATAGAAAGCTTGAGCATCTCCAAACTATCTCAGTTGCTCTTTTTACCAATGTTTGAGCCCTTTTCCAATAAACACTACTTTATCTTCTCTCTTCTTTCCTTTACTTTTATCATTCTTTTAAGTTTACTTAGTATTTGGTACAATTATATACTTATTTTAAAGTATGGTTCATGGTTATAATAGATTAAAATGGTTATTTTTGGGTATATTTTACCTTTTGGGCTTTACACAGCCTTGTTGCTTAATTGACCCCATTTTTTATTGCAGATTTGGAATCCTGAGGCCTTTTTAAACCTATAAATGTTTTTTAAATTTTATTTTTTTAGATTTTTTTTTGGAGTTGAAAAAACCTAAATTTTGAAACCCATTTTTCTTAGTCGTGATTCCATAAATTGAAATAGCGTTTTTACTATAAATTTGAGATGGCGTTTTTTGAGATGGTGTTTTTGAGATGTTGTGTCCTACCATATAATGCAATGTGGCATCAGGGGTGCAAGCATTCCTATATTGGTTGAGACTCTGACACTGTTACAAATCGGTTGGGACATTTATTTGGACAATTGGCTGTTTGTCTTGACAAGAAGTTTGACTTGGATGGTGACCATGGTTCAAAATGTATTGGGAGTGTTTTTTTCTTCATAGAAGCTTTTCTGAGGGGTTGCTCCGGCAGCTTTGACAATATTTTTTGAATCATCAACACACAGTATATAGACTTTACTTGAGTTATAAATGTATAGTCAAATTTATTTCAACACCTACCCTTAGATTGGCAGATTACTAGTATGTTTGTTTGGGTTGGTAAGTGACTAGGTACATGTATCTTGCCTAACGTCAATTGGTCCTCTCTCGGGAAGCTTTCCTGACATTTTCATAAAATTACTGGGCCCGACTAAATTCAGCAGCAGCATTGAAAAGGTAACTATTTACCAAAGAGTAGAAAGCCTAAGCTTCGTCAACGATGAAATCCCTCAGAGCAAGATTTGTAGCTTTTCAGAAGGGCTACACATCAAAGAATGATTTTCTACGTGTATTTGGTTAATTAAGTGTTTGCCATAAGAGAATCCCAGCTGAAGGTTATTTACAGTATTAAGATTGTCACAATCGAGGGTTTCCAGGGCTATTATTTAAACCCAAATCATGGAATTGACTGGTGCTCTTAACTGTTAGTAACGGTAATAGTTTTTTATGCCGATTTAGATTGGCGACATGTCTTTCATTACGGGGACTACACTTCAAAAAGTTAAAAGGACCAGTTCTGACTAAAGCTTGCTTCCAACCCAAACTACACTTAAACCAATGCATGCTTACTTTCTTGAAAGAGGTATGCTAGTCTAGGAACAAGCTTAGAGAGGCACACCGAGAGTGAGTTTTAAAACCTCAAATTAACATTGGTTATAAGTAAAACAGTCAAGGTCGAAATTATTTCATTATGGTAAGGGTATATTTGAGTGAATAAGCAACCACAATCCATCAGTTGCAACTTCTAAACTGAGCAGATCAGGGCTTACCTCACGAGGAAGGGAATTCATACAAACAGTTTATTGCTAGGTATTCTATTTTAGGACCTCATAAGAGAATAAATCTATGATATATCGGCATAAGAACGAAGTGCTGCATCAAAATCAAAGACATCATCACCACGCTCGCTTGGTATATCTTCTCTGATATGACGATTAGGTGCATCTTGTTGGTGTGGACCACTGTGGTTGCCTCCTCTTCCTTGGGGTCTTCCTCTTCCTCTTTCTTGGGGCCTTCCTCTTCCTCTCCCTCTTCCTCGTCCCCGCCCTCTTGCTTCGAAGTATCTCGCGGAACGCGTGTTTTCTCTTTGATACTGGGCTGGCGATCCTTCACAGGCATCTTCTGAAAAGTCATCTTCACTCTCGGAAGTTGATTCATCGTATAAGTTTGAAGCATCAGTGCCTTTGATTTTTTTGATTTCTTCCACGTGAATAACTGTGGCTAGCTCCACGCCAAAAAATATTTTGGTGCCAACTGGGAATCTCTCCCGAGGGGTTTCAGTGTGGGCGGGCGGAAGACTGACCACTTCTGGTTGGTCGACCGTCTCCTCCTCGTCAAGGTCGATCTCATCAGAATTTTGTACTTCCAGCCCTTGGGACTTCTTGGTCCACCTTCCAGTTGCTGCTTCGACTGCCACTGGATTTGGGAAACGTACAAGGTAAAATGGGCATTTGACTTGGCCAAAGGTTTCAAAGACCTTCCCCACAACCGTACGATCCTCGAGTGTGAGGATAGAGTCAGTATCTAATGGAGTGCTCTCTCCTGCGAGAGAAGATTGGATAACCAATGCATATGGACTGGGCGAATAGTAAACATGGCCTAGAAACTCAATAGGAGAATCATCCTGGAGCCTGTCAGGAAGAATTTGTGAAGCAAGCATCAGCTCAACCCGGTCATCGTTCACTTCATTAACAGTCTTTTTTGGATTGGGATCAGCTACTTCATCTTCACTCTCTGATACACACATGTTTATTTGACCTTTTGCTTCTGTTTCCTCCTGAGAATCTGAGTCATCGCTGATTTCAAGAGAGTTATCTTCATCGCCTTCTGAAGCTTCCATAAAATCCGTCTTGACGGGTTTAATCATTTCTTCTTAAAAGCTGTAAGCCTGACGCTAAAAAAAGCAAATACCTGTACAGTCTTGAGCATCCATTTTCGTTATTGCTTTACAACGTTCTCTTAGCCTTCGGGGTCTATAAAGATTATCGAATCAAAAGTTAGCCGATAACACCTCTAGCTTGTACAAAATAAACAAATTTAGTTAAACTTATAAAAAACTTAAGAGGATTCATAGTAACTAAGCGCTCTATTTTAAGTTGACCGAATTTGTACTTGGGATATAAAGTGTTTCTACAAGTAAAATAGAACAAACCGCAAAACCTGAGATTGAATATCTTAACCATGATACTTGATATTTCAATCAGCCAATAAAAGCCGTATATAAATTAGCTTCTAATTAAACTACATCTGGTTAGCACTAGACTTCAAATAACACAAGCTAGGATTTGCTTTCATTCAAATGCAATACGAAACTCATCTTGGATAGGACCTTTAAGTTAATCCCAAAAAGCGATAGTAAACTGTGTTTAAAAATAGGAGGAGTAATGTGCGAAAGGTACTTTGGAGCCTTTCAATTTACAAATTCAACTTAACAATATAAACGCATATTCGATATGAAATTAAAATAGATGTTAATGTGAGGATATTGAGTCAGGGCGTAAAATCTGATATAGCCCCTATTTAAAACTTCTTACAACTTACATATAATTCGGAGTTATTTGACAACAAGATATATCAAGTTAATCCATAAACCTATCCCTTGGTTTGCTTTGGACTTGGCTGTGAAATTTTTCTGGGTCAGATAACTTTTACAGAACAATTTAGATCAGGGCTATTGGATTCTATCTGAAAATTAAAAATTAATTTACTAAAGAAATTTAAATGCCATTAAATTTTCACTGAGCTTAACCCTCAGCTTAAGCAGTCCAATAAGCGACCAGGTTCTATCAGGGCTGGGAAGGTATTGATTTATTAATTTATATTGAACCCAGTTAAAATTATTATTTCCATCTGAAAAATTGTGGCCGATCCAGAAGCCCAGGATCCTTTTTAAAACAGCTCTGTTAGTTTGGTGACAATATCTTTGATGTCAATGATTCTATTAATTTCAACTTTTGAATCTGAAAAAGAGTTTATTGAAGGCAGATTTAAAACAGATAAACTAAACTCTGAATGCAATTTTATGTCAGGATACCAGGAGTACTGCGGAGCTCCAGCAGGTGAGGGAGGAGTTGAAACAGGTACTGGCATGGCCCACCAGATGATGGGACCTAACTTTACCAGGTAGGAAAGTGCCTTCCCAGCCACAGCCCAGGGCCCAGCTGCTGGCAAGGCAGAGTCAATCAATCCTGTGAGCGCTAGGTAAAGCACTCCTAGGACTTGACTACTCTGGCCAGTGACATCAGAAGTGGGTGGGGTTGAGATAGTCAGTTTGGGTGTTGGGGGAGGTTCCATGTGAACCAGATAGGCAGCATTATTGTTGTATTTCCCGTTGAAGATCAAAGGGTAAATAGTGATTGCTTTGTCATCACAGACAATTTGGTAGGGTTCCTTGGGTGCGTTTGGGTGGGTGTACCACTGCAAGACTTTCAAGGTCCAGGGTTTGTGATTATGGTTTGGGGGATACTCAGTGAAATGCACAGGGCCAAATGGAGTGTTGGGTGGACGGTAGTAGTCAAAGGCTTCAGTTTTGTCAACTGGAGTCTGGCTATCTATCCCAGTGGATGGGTACTGACACTTTGGTGTTTCAGATGGAAGAGTATCAAAAATAAGTATGGAAACAGGTAGGTGGACCAAAGGTTCATAACAACTTTATTGGTAAGGATGACAATACAGAACTTTTTCAGGTGCTTCTGATTTATATACTTACTCACATGCAAGTGCCTCTGGGCATTCTTCTGATGCTGTCTGTGTGGGAAAGCTTGGCATTTCAGGTTCTGCTGTTTGGTTGGCTTCTTCATGGTCATTTTTGGGGGTTTCAGGGGCAGTTGTTTGGCTTTTTGGTGGCCCATCTTGGCTTGGCTGGTCATTGGTTCTGGCAGGTTTGACTTGACAGGCATTCCTGAGGCAAAAGAACTTGATTAAAAAAGGGGTTCCCAATTGGGAACCCCAAATTACTTAATGGAGGGTGGGCTTAAACTGGGTTTACTGGGAAGCTAAAAATAGCCTGCCCAGGCCCAGCCAAACCCACCAAGGCTTGGGTGTAGCTTTTGGGGCCCAGAACAGGCCCTGCAGCTGCCACCAGGGCAGTAATGGTTCCCAAAACTGGATTTTTGCTTTTTGAAGCAAAACCAGGTGCGGGCAAATTTCCCCCGCCCGCTCGCCCTGCCTGGTGGCTAGGAGAAGGTTCAATTCCTGCTTGGGGCTTTGATGCTGTTACTTTTGTAGCATTTTAGGTTACTTATTATCATTTAAAAGGGTGAAATATAAGTTTTATTAGTAAAAAGTGCCTTAATCAGAAAAAGGCTATTTTCCTATGTAAAATATATTTATATCCTTGCTTTTAAGGGTTTAATTTTTTTGCTTACTGTAAATTCAGAACCTAAACATAAAAATGCAGGATTTTCAAATCCTTGATCCAAATTTCAAATCAATTTTGCAGGATGACCTTTCTTTAATTAAATTGAATTTTTTTATTTTTATTTGAATTTTTAAAAATGTGGAACTCATAGACACTTTGCAAAGTTCAAGTTGAACTGTATATTTCCAATGGATAAAATGAATTAACTGGAATCAGATTTGAAGCGTTCAAATACATCAACCATTTTCATTAAGTTTACTATGTTTTTTTGGAATCACAGGATTGTCAAATCCAAGAACCAAATTTCAAATCACTTTTTAATTCCACTAATAAAATCAGATATTAATTGCAGGAACTGGAATCCAAATTTAATGTACAGTAAACACACTAGGAAACACTAACCCAAATCAAGAAGCTCCACCACAACTAGAATCAAATGAAAAATTCAATCTAGATAACCATGTTTAGACATAAAAAGTGGTTAAACTTTAAAATTATCCAAACCCAGAAAGAATACAATATTATACACTTCAAATCACAGATATAGAAATTCTGTTACTATTCAAGGCTAAATCAAGAGAAAATAACTATCCACAACTAAACCAATAAATCCAAATAAATAAATATTTAATCTAAATTTTTTTATGGACCGTCAGTTGCATTCCCAACCAGCTCCTACACTGGCCTGCGGGGCAGCCTGTCCACAAGGGCGTCCCAGAGGGGCCAAGAACAGACCCAAAACACAAATTGAAGGGAGT
The DNA here is from genome assembly GCA_014839935.2 of Entomophthora muscae. Lineage (NCBI taxonomy): Eukaryota > Fungi > Entomophthoromycota > Entomophthoromycetes > Entomophthorales > Entomophthoraceae > Entomophthora > Entomophthora muscae. The sequence continues at coordinate 56,706 of QTSX02005849.1, forward strand.
CATGTCAATACACAGGCCTCCCAAGGCGTCAGTGCCAGTCAAACACCTTCCGCGTCCCAAGCCAGATCCCACAGCCTTAATCCCAGACAGAAGCCGCTCTCAAGGCCTGCAACCAAAGTCTCTTACACAAAGGTCATTAGGAATAATGAGGTTACATACACCTCCACTGTATACCCAGTTGTCACCCGGCCCCACACTCTTGATCCAAGAGTTGCTACTTCCTGCCCCTGCGTCTTTGACACCACCTACAAGCCATTGGCCACCACTGTTGAGCCATCTGCACCTATTGTGTATTCAACCATTGACGGCGCCACTGAAAGCAAGCATGATCCTACCTTCTACACAAAGGTCCCCGTCCCCTGTGTCAAGCCTGGTAGCCAGGATGCCGTGGTACCTGCCAAGGGCTGGCGTTTGTTGACTGATAGTGAGCGTGAAGCTCTCCTCAACTGCTTGAATGGGGGAATGGTGGTTTGGGATATTGTGTCCCAATTTGGTGTCACGGCCAGATACATTGCCAACATCAACACCAAGTATGGCAATACCAGGCAAATTGCCAAATCCACCAAGGCAAAAAGACAGCCCAAACTCCTTCAGCCTGTGCATATTGATGCAATAAAATAGTGGGCAGCCAAGGATTGCCACCTGGACTCACTTGCTGTCCAATCAATCCTTGTCACAGAGTTTGGGCTTTCTGTTTCCAAAATCTTTGTTTACAAAAAATGGTTGATTTGGGCTTCTCCTGGAAAGTACTGGGAGTTTTGCTGTACAACAGAAACAATTAGAAGACCATTGAGGATTGATGCATTTATGCTGAGACATATCTGGCACTAAAGGAGACTGGGAATGTCCAGCTCTTCTATATCAACAAATTGTTGTTTTCCTCCTCACTCAGGTCTAGGCATGGGTGGGTTGAGAAAGGGTCCAAGGATGGTGTAGCACATTGTGCAGCTTTCTGTTCTCAGACATATTCAATGGTTGCGCTTCCTGGTCCTTGTGGTTTGGATCAATACCAGATGATTAAAGGCTCCCATAACAGCAGGACTTTTCTCAATTTTCTCCAAACTTCCAAGGAGTACCTCTGGATTGACTATTGCAGTACAATCAACATTGTTGTGTTGGATAATGTCGGGCTCCACAAGGTGGATTTGGTTGTATCAGAGTTCCCACCAATAGATAAAAATAGCCATTTAGCCAGCCACCACTTGGCTGACTTCCCAATGAGACTCCTCTTCCCCCATATTCTACATTCCTTAACCCAATTGATGAGGTCTTTTGGTGGATCAAGAATCAGATGAAGAAAGGCATCCCTCAGGACACCAAGGATCTCTTTAACATCCTCAAGATCAGCCAATTCACGATGCCACCCAATGTGGTGGCAGCTTTTTATGAGCACTCAGAATCCTTCCTTCCAAAAGCCCTCAACTCTGAGCCAATCAGATAAATAGGCACTCCATATTTTTTTATTTTTATTTATTTTGTTTTTATTAGGACTCAAAAATTATTATTTATATATAATGACTCAACGTTGAATTGTATTATAGACATATAAAAATACATACAAAAGTTAAGTAAAATTAATTATACTAGATATAGAGACACATCTTTTTATTATAATGCACTAAATATTGTATTGACTGTTGAGCTAACAAATAAATAGAAGTAAAAAGATAGAAATAGAATAATTTTATTTAAATAATTGTGACCCTTATTAGTGCAATGGCTGTTATTTTTTAAAGCCACAAATTGGACCTTGTGAGTCATAAAATGATCCTTTTAAGTTAGTGCCACTATAACCACACAGCACAAAAACCAATGATTTTTATGTATCTCTTACTAATTAGTATTTATGACGCAGGTTAAGCAGAGCAAATCTATTAACTAATTCATATTAAAAATGAAAATCAATTCAATTTCTAAACAATCACTTGTTTAGAACATAAGTGGAGCAGGCCTCTTGATGCAGATAAATTCAGTTCTTGGTGTTTAACTATATAATATATGAACCTGTACTTGACAAGCAACTAAATAAACACATTTATAAACTATATTTTATTATTTCACATGTTTGCTTACTATAACTACTAAATTATAATATATTTAGATATATTAATACTTTAATTTAAATATTTTTAATTAAAAATTAAAATTAAAATTAAAATAAAAGATCAATTGCAAGGGAAGATAATTTATTAGGGGGATGCAAATTGCAAATGGAATGCAATTATTCTGGGGTATTATACCCTGAAATCAAATTTTCTGCTAATGCGTCTAATTGGAACCACATACTCTTCTGTACGTGGTGGACAAATCTGAATGTAATTGCTAGAGGGGTGGCGCTCTGCACCCTGATGGTTGCTGAACGCTTAATAAAATGCAATCAGGTAAGCAAATTAATTAATAGGGTCTTTTCAGGAGGCACATAGTACCAATACAATGATGCCAGTGCAAAGGAGTTGTACAGGACATGCTCAACTGCCCTATACCCCTGTGGCGTCTTCTGGCGTTTTAGTGCTAATTGACATATGTCAAGTTATATTAGCGCATCCTCCAACTTGTTAATGTTTGTTTTTAATATGCAATGTAATAGGATTCCTAGGTATGTTGCAACGTGAATCCTTTGAGAGATATATTTTTCTGAAAACATGCATAATTTCTTATATATTTGAACTAATCTGTTGATATAGGATGTGTTGCTGAATTTGAAGATGGTTTCAGAGGGTGCCCAACTTGTATCTGCCCCCATGCCTTGGCAAACAAAATAAATAAAGTCTTGAACTTATTCACAAGGACTGTGTTGCCAACTTTATTTGATAATGCTTTAAACACTTTTTTGAAAAGTTCAGTTTTGAGATATTCTGGTCCTATTTGAAAGTCTGTTTTATTTTGTTGTGATCTGAGGCGCGGCACAGAGTCATAACAGGAAATCCTAACCTTAGGATTGTATTTGTACTAAGTCTTGGTTAGAATAGCAGGGAAGGCTATGCAATTAACTTGTGGCTCTGAATGAATAATATCTGCTAGACGTGGCTAGAGAGGCGCCAAAGTACATGGAGACACAAAGACAAAATGTGAATAGAACTTAAATTCTATTGGTTTAAAGAGTGGAATTATATACTGTGTAGCTTTACCACAAAACAGTACATGGACGGTAGGATCACTCGTCACAAGCATGAGTGGGGCAAGTGAGTTGCGCAGAATCAGGAAACCAAACAATTGTATTTCCCAATTTGGAGCCAGCCTCATTTGAAAGGGCAAAAGCAAAAGAAAGGGATTTATCCTTGAAATAACCCAAAGAAGGAGAAATTGAAACATGGTGACTGGCGGCATTTACAACATTGCCCCCCTCTAGATTGGCCTTAGGGGGTGGTACTTGCTGAGGAACTTGGCATGCACAAGAGCAAACAGTCAACCACTAGAGAGGAGTTTTACAGTATACTATGACCCTTGTTTGAAGATCACTTCCAAGGGCCCAATGCACAACAAGTCTAGCTTATGAGCGCATCCTCCTACTCTGTGTTGATAGTAAAGAATGTGGTCCCCAATGTTGAACTCAGGCAGGATAGATTGTCCAGCATTGTCAGGGGAGAGCTCAAGCATCTTGGTCTTATAGGCGGACGTGAGGGCAGAAGCCTGGATATCAATGATTTGGTTAACTAGATCCTTGATATGCTTGTCAGGGTTCATGGCCTTATAAGAGGAGAGTAGGGGGGCCCAAGAGCAACGGGGTAGTGGCTTCACAACCATACAGAATAGCAAAAGGGGAATACCCCATGACACAATGTTTACTAAGGCAATAGGCAAAGAGAGCAGCAGGTAAGTATAGATCCCAGTTGACAGTGTCAGAATAAGTGAGTTTCCTCATGATAGAAACCAGATTTGAGTTTGCGCGCTCAACTGCCCCATTGGTGGAAGGATTATAGGGGGCAGAGAAGGATTGGTGAGACCCCAAGACCTTGACAACAGAGGCTACTAACTTGGCGTTAAAGTAAGTCTTATTGTCAGACAACAACACTTGAGGGCAATTGTGGAAAAAGAATACATCTTGTAGCAGAAAGGCGGTGGTTGTCTTGGCAGTGATGTCTTTAGTAGGGCGAGCCTCTACCCATTTACTAAAGTGATCAATAGCAACCAGAATAAAGCAACACCCAGAACAAGAGCGGGGAAGAGGACCTACCACATCAATGCTAACAGTGTGAAAGGCATGATGAGGGGGAACTAATTTGAACTTGTGGGCAGCAGCTTGAGGCCTCTGTAGCTGGCAATCATGGCAACTAGCAATAACATCTGGGATCAGCAGGCAAAGATTTTCCCAGAAGTAATTCTTCTGGAGCCAGGCATAAGTCTTGGCAACGCCTCTGTGTCCTGTCTCCTTATGAGCTTGAAGCACCACCAAAGGGCAAAGACTAGGCCTTACATAAGGTAAGTAGTGGTCTTGTACTTTCTTGAAGAGCTGATTGTCCCTAATGAGCGTGTCTTTGGGTAATTTAGAGAGGGTGCCTTGGACTTTTTCTGTCTTGTTCTCCCACAAAGAAGAATATCCAATTATTTTGTATAACCTGTCAGCCTCTGCAGGGTAGAGAGCAAAGATGGGCATTCTGGACAGTCCATCAGCATTCTGATGTTGAATCCTAGGGCAATGCAGTAAAGTGAAGTTGTATCCTTGCAGGCAGAGAGCCCATCTAGCTATTCATCCTTCTGGTTCCCTGAGCTGCTGCAGCCACTTGAGCGAGGTGTGGTCAGTGACCACAGTGAAATGGGTGACATACACGTAATTATGACTGTACAACAGTCACTGTTAAGTATTTAGCTGAATAAATACTCCAAGATATAAAGTTGCTCTGTGTTTGCTGTTTGCTTTATGTAGATAGGTTTGGCTGGAATTATTCAGATAAAGATTCCTAAAAACTTAGTATCTATATTCAATAAAAGAACAGAAGGCAATATTGGCCGAATCATTCTTAGAGACTAGGTGTCTCAAAAACAATTTAATTAACTGGGAATATTAATTAATAAATACATGGGAATATAATTAATGAGGATTTAATTATATTGGTTAATCACCTTGACTATGTCAAGAGGTATGATTATGGTTAATCAAAAGTAAACCCCCAAATTTTGGGTTAAAAGTGCTGTTTTGGCAAATTCATTAGGTTAGAAGTGCCGCCACGCCACCTAATTGATTTGAGAAGCGCCCCCCAGTGAATTTTTCAGGCACTGAGGCGCCTCCTGGGAAAATTGCTGGGCGCTGCAGTGGCGCCTGTTTGAGTTTCAAAGTGTTTTAATGGGGTTTAAGGCAAAAAACCATTAATTGCAAAGATAACTAATTAAAGGCAAGGATGTCTAGGAATTCAGGTTTGATAGCTGGTTCCCAGTTGAAACATTGATAGCTTAGTTTTGGAATGTGTATATTCCACAGGGTTTTGGCGCTGGGAGCTGAGGAAGCTCCATGCCAAATTGATACATTGAGATGAATGGCGTCATGTGACTCCTTCTCATTGTAGGTTAATTCTAATAGGCTGAGAATTACAGGAGATCTTTTGGGTAAAGATCTAGGTTTGGATGGCTTAAATGTCATAGACCACATGATACAAATCATAGGTTGATTCAGGAACCAGAGGGGTTTTCAGCTGAATTTGCCCCAAATGGTATATAAGCAAAAACAGCTAAACTGTAATAAAGATATATTGTTGATTTTGACGCTTTCCCCTCAACTACTTTTTAATTATCATGTCTTCTTTACTATCATTTGAAAGAGCAAACTTTGGGGTGCTTTGTGTAGAAACTGCTGCTGCTAGGAAGAAAGTCCCTACCAGTTCACTTGAGGAGGCTTGGGCAAGTCTGGAGGTCTCTAAGATAGCACCTGAGGAATCTTTGGTAGAAGTAAAAGCGGCTTTTGAAGAACTATATTTGACTATTTTGCCAAAGAGGGAACTCCTGCATAAGGAAATCAAGTTTATGCATGGGACTCCTGGAACCTGCTGTTAGGGTTAGATGAAATTTTAAAACAGGTGAAGGACAGAGCCAATTGTGAAATTGAGGCCTTAAGAAGTAGGGAGGAGAAGAGTGTTGAAATTATGGCTTGTTGGCAGGATGACAATAAAGTGTTGTCTCATAAAATTGCCTCCCTGGAGTCAAATCTCCTTAAAGCTTTGTCACAGGAAGGTAATGGTAATAAGAGCCAAGGGCAAGATAATGGTAAGTTTGACTGATTGGACCCGGACCCGCCACAGAGTCCAACACGGGGGCAGAAAAAACCCATGGTGAAAGGAGTCCAGTATATCTTACCAAAATGTCACCGTTCTCTGGAAATCCAAAGGAAGGAAACACTTTCCTGGAGGGTTTTCTTATTTGAGCCTCTGGTCTGGAGGATGCAGAGAAACATCATTGGTTGGAAGTCCTTGCAGGTCCTACCTGCTTTAAGTGGTTCAAAAGATATAAAGGCGGCAATTGGAACACACTGTTGGAGGATTTTTAGCCAGTTACACGGTAACCCTCAGACCTGGTGATGCTCTGCAGAAAGCCTGAGATGTCACTCAAGCTGGTCATGAAACTGTGTTGATGTATCTTTCAAGAATGGAAGAGTTCCTAGCTTTTTTGGATGTGGAACACAATCAGGATCTGGTAGAGGATGCTTTATTCACTAGAATATGGCCTGGGTTGAGAACTCAGGCTTCTATGTTGCGTTGTGAGAAGTTATCATGGTCAAAAATTGTTCAAAAGGTCATTCAAATGGAATGAGATCTTGGTGGTCCCCCACACAGTGCTCCTCACTAAAGAGTAGGAGCTCATGTAGCTGCAGGGAAAGGGTCTTCTGAGAGAACCAGACGTCCTAGAAGTCCCTCAGATAAAGATCACATGTCTAGATTTAAGTGGGCGTGTAAGTTTCCCATGACAAAGGGATGCTGGATCTGCAGCAAATATGACCATTTTGCTGGGAATTGTCCAGTTTGTGCGAAATTTGATGAGGAACACCAAGACCTGATGTTTAAGGATTCAGGAAAAGGAAGGCGGGCTTAGGTATCTCCTAACCTGAGCTCAGTAATTCAGAGAATAATAATGGGAGAATGAGACTTCAATCTGGAAAGGCCTTGAAGAAGTATGGGAAAAGCACCAGTAAACCAGTGGAGCCACCTGTACAGGAAATTGATGTCTCTTGTCCAACTCTACCTGAAGGAAGTCCAGATGCCCCTCCAGATGAGTGGATTTTGGATGTGCGCTTGGGTATGAAGGAAGACAGGGAAATTACTTGGCAGCCTGTGCGGGTCCAGTTGAGCGTGGATGTCATGAATGACATTTCAATAATTGTATTGAAAACCCAAGAGTTGAGCCCCAGTTCCCAGAAGGCGGATCAAACCCTCCAGGACAGTCCAGGACCCGCCAATCTGTTAGGTCACAGGCTCAAATTGTTAAATTACTCTGTGACCTGCAAGCCTACAACAGAGGATTCCCTGAATAGTTGCCAGTCTGCCGCCAAACTGGTGCCAATGAAGACCCATACCTACAAAGGAAATATAACCTGGCTAACAGAGGTTGGGGAAAGACCTACTGCCAACCTGTCAAGAGCTAATACTGGAGCTTTGGAATCAACGCTTGAAGCCCTGGAATCAAACCCTGATTCTCCAAAGACTACTTGAGTCACGCAAAGCGGACAGGAACCCGCCTACTTGCTAAATTGCATACCCAAGTTGACAAGTTACTCCAAGACCCGCCAGTCTCCCAAGGACAATTCCCCAAATGGTCATCAGATTGATGCCAACCTTGAGCCACCAAAGACCCAAACCTATGCAGAGGTTGCAGCTTGCCTTAAGGAGGTTAAAACAAAACCTATTTTTAACTCTGCCAATGACCACCAGCAACTGCCAGCATTCTGTCCAGAGAGGGTAGTGCAATTGAACTACTCAGGTGACATAGTGAACAGTGGCGGCGGAACAAAGTATTGCCACTTCTATTCATCAGAGCAGACGCTACCTGTATCTGCCGCCCTCAAGACTCTAAGCCAAGATCCATGCCCTGCCAGTGCCTTGTCTGCAAACTGGAACCCTGAAAAAATTGAAGAAGCAAAGTCCCATGGTATAAGAACCCCAGCGGTATGGTGAAGACCACATTATCATTTTTGATAATAAAGTTTTATGAACCTTTGGTTTGAACAAATCTTACCCTATCTAGTCTTAGTGATCTTCCATCTTAATTCTGTTCAAGTAGACTACCAGGCCGCCGCCCCCTCCCAAGACCAACCTGCCAAATTGCCCCAGGAATTATACCGTCTCCCAGGAGCCCCCTTTGGACCTGTGCACTTTACTGAATACCCCCCAACCCGGCCTATTTGGAGTACAACTTGGAAACCATCCTCATTGCAACCCTTTGGCAAGGACTAGAAGTACCAAATACATAGGACACAAAGGAAAGAGGGTCAAGATACCGCCCTTATTGTTCAAAGACAAGTACAATTATATGCCTGCATACTTTGTTCCCATGACTCTACCATTAACCCCAAGACCAGACCACCCACTAGAACCTACCACTGCAGCCAAGACCACCTCTACTCAACTGTTTGGAGTACTCTACATTACTTTGACAGGATTGGTGGATTCCATGGTCCTCAACTCTGGAGCCTGGTCCTAACTTGGGCAATCTGTATCTTATATTATCAAGTTAGCACCCATTCTATGGTGGGCCTTACCCGCCGGCTTGGCTGCGCCTCATCCCAAGCCACCCAATGCCTCTACCTATGACTGGCTTCCTGACAGTAGATTGGCTCAAAGAAGTAGAATGGCGTAAGAAGGTGGCCCAAAGTATGCCAGCATTATTGATTGCAAAACCTTTTTTGTGGGCATTGAAAGGGGTTATTCTCCCGGATATTTTTCTTGATGGTATCTCAGCAAAGGCAGTATACAATCCAGGTTGTGCTGGGGTAGCAATATCAAAGAACTTTGTCTGTAAACATGGTATGGACCCATTAAGATTGATCACACTGACTTTATCTTCTGAGGATGGGGTTACCACTATTGAACAAGATGTGTTTGATGAGGTGGTAATAAAATGGAAAAATACTGTGGTCAAGACTTCTGCCATAGTTTTTCTGGGAGCAGGATTTGATGTTCTGCTTGGTATGACTTGGATTATTGAGGCCAAGGTGAGCCTGGATTCTGTCAAGAATGACTTGGTCCATGATGGAGTTGAGTACTCTTATCAACAGTTGACATTTCCACCAGCTCCAGAAGATTTTCACTCAGTGGTCATTTACACCAAGGAACATTGCTCAATTCCACCAAAGGGAATTGTTTGGTTGAAACTGGTAGCTTTCAATTGTGTAACACAGGGAAGACAAGTTATCCCAGAATTAACCCATCATATATCCTCAAATGTGGCAATATTTGAGAATGGGTCAAATGGCAAACTCCTCAAGTCCTGGAAGTTGTTTTCACACTTGTGCAGTTCCTGTGGACATTCAGGAAGGTCAGTGTATTGGATTCTGGATGCCCATGGTTGGAGAAGTCACAACAAATAAACCTACTGTCTCTTATGTTTGTGTGCCCTTCAACAATTTAACCTGTATACTATGTCCAAATTAAGCACCAGGTATCCCATTGTATACTCTGATGTGGAAATGGAGTAGTTGTTTCTTGTTGGACACATATGATGTGGGGAGAACTGGTCCACCCTATGTCATAAAAACATTGACTGGGAAGCTGTACAAAGGGTATGTACATTGTTGTAGTCCTTCTGCAGTTGCTGCAATTAGAGAAGAGGTGGAAAAAATGCACAGGGCCAACCTGATTGAGGAAAGTATCAGTCCTTACTCAGCTCTGATGGTTTATGTCCCAAAGCCAGATGGGAATATATGTGTTTGTATTGATTTCCAAATGGTGAATAAGAATTTTGTAAATGATGCCTACCAAATGCACTGTATTGAAGACCAGCTGGACGCTATGGCTGGATCTTCCTGGTTCACCACATTGGATCTGACTAAGGGTTATCACCAATTGTTAATTGATGAGAAGTCTAAGGAGGTTACAGCGTTCTCTACACCTGACGGCCTGTATCAATGGAAAGTTTTGCCATTGGGAATGAAGACAGCAGGTGCTGTGTTTAAGCGGGTAATGGACCAGATTATGACAGGACTTCAGTCTAGATGTGTTTCAGTATATATAGACAACATTACTGTATATAGCCCTTCCTGGGAACAACATCTAGAGGATCTTGATCAAGTATTTTGCCGGATTGAGAAAGCAAAGTTGAAGATTAGTGTATCTAAGACTAAGCTTGCCTGTCAAGAGGTCAAGGTGTTAGGGAATGTTGTGAATTCTTAAGGGATTAAATTGAGTCCTGAGAGAGTTACTCCATTGTTAAGTATGAGGTTGCTTCAGTCAGTCCAAGAGGTTCAGGGCTTTATGAGGTAGGTGAATTTCTATCAGAGATTCATACCTAATTGCTCCGCACTTAGAGAGCCATTGTTTGCGTTAACAAGGAAGAACACCCAATTTGTTTGAGAACAAGATCAAGAGTTAAGTTTATTAGAGCTAAAGAAGAAACACTCTGAGGCCCCCATATTAAGATTCCCCAATTGGTCAAAGTTGTTCTACATTGAGACAGGTGCAAGTTAAACTGGTCTTGGTGCCATTCTTACTCAAGAAGGAGAGTCAAAGTTATCCCAAAATCCCATTATGTATGGTTCTAAGACATTGAACAACTCAAAGGAAATACTCCACTACTGAACGTGAAGGATTGGCAATAGTATGGGAAGTGGAATTATTTTAGGACATATATCCTAGGAATGATGTTTAAAATTGTCACTGACCACGCAGTGTTGAGAGCAATTTGGACAAAGGAAGACTTACAAGGCTGAATGAAATCGTATTCAGAGAAGCTCTCTAGATATGAGTATGATATCATCTACTGTCTAGGGTTGGAAAATCATATTCCTGACTTATTGTCCCAAGCGCTGTTGGCCTGTGAAGATATTGAGACGCAAGAAGCCCAGGAAACTTTATCAAGGAATAGGATTTATGTAGAAAAGTCCAAGCACCTACAAGTGGTCAGACATCTCCATGTGAAATGGAGAGGTCACCTCCAATATGAGAAGCTATGGCAAGCAGTGAAATCTTGTTACTGGTGGTCAGAGATGAGAGCTACGGTCCTTCCAATTTTGCAAGAATGTGATATTTGCTCTAAATTCTCAGCGGTAAAATCCAAGGTGCAGCTCAAATTGGTGATGTCACATTATTCTTTTGAGTTGGTCTTAATAGATACAGGTCATATTACATTAGCAAGTATCAGAAAGAATATTTTGTGGTGGCTGTTGATTCTTTTTCAAAATGGGTAGAAGTTTGAGCACTGACCAAAGAAACAAGCATTGCAATTGCTAAGTTTCTCCGGGAAGAAATAATAACACAGCATGATTGTCCTGAGAAGGTTCTCACTGATAATGGATTGCCTTACATAGGACCAGCATTGACTAAGGAATGCTTGAAATGGGGCATCTCTAAGTTAATCTCAGGCCCATATCATCCCAATACAAATGGTTTAGTTAAAAGAACCATTGGAACACTGAAACACATCATGGAGAAATTGGCTGACGGAGCCACGACCCATTGGAAAGATCACCTGGCAATGAGCAACATGGCATACTGTACAATGCCTCATGATGCTACTGGTTTTTCTCTGCTTTGGATGTTGTATGGCTGGGAAACTACAACAAGCACTGAGGTTGGTCAATGGGAGTTTGTGGAAAAGAATTACTATGAAGACACCATAGAAGAACATGCAGTTGAGATGCAGAAGTTATTTGCCAAGGCTAGGAGTAAAGGAGAGCGGTTTTTTTTAGAAACGTGCTGCCAAGTGGAACTCAAAGCCTGGAGTACTTCCCTGTGATCATTTCCAGGTTGGAGATCTGGTATGGTTTAATCAAAGGCGCCTAGAAAAACACCCAAGAAGAGGTCTTCAGCAATGGGTATGTCCTATGAAGATTATATTGGTTAGTCCAGGGCCAAACTACCTAGTTCAAGGAGTTTGAGCTGCCCTAGGAGAAGAATGGTTCCGTGTTCATCATCAATTTATTAAGCTATTCCATGGGGAATTAGAGCAAAAAAGATTTGGGAAGATGAGGCCAATTCCCCCAAAGGGAAGGAAGGGGCCTTGTGACTGTACAACAGTCACTGTTAAGTATTTAGCCAAATAAACACTCCAAGATATAAAGTTGCTCTGTTTTTGCTGTTTGTTTTATTTAGATAGGTTTGGCTGGAATTCTTCAGATAAAGATTCCTGAAAACTTAGTATCTATATTCAATAAAAGAACAGAAGGCAAGATTGGCTGAATCCATCTTGGAGACTAGGTGTCTCAAAAACAATTTAATTAACTGGGAAGATTAATTAATAAATACATGGGAATATAATTAATGAGGATTTAATTATATTGGTTAATTGTATTGACTGTATCAAGAAGTTTGGTTAAGGTTAATCAAAAGTAAACCCCCAAATTTTGGGTTAAAAGCGCTGTTTTGGAAAATTCATTAGGTTAGAAGTGCCACTGCACCGCCTAATTGATTTGAGAAGCACCGACCAGTGAATTTTTCAGGCGCCTCCTGGGAAAATTGCTGGGCGCTGCAGTGGCGCCTGTTTGAGTTTCAAAGTGTTTTAATGGGTTTTAAGGCAAAAAACCCATTAAATGCAAAGATAACTAATTAAAGGCAAGGATGTCTAGGAAATCAGGTTTGATAGCTGGTTCCCAGTTGGAACATTGATAGCTTAGTTTTGGAATGTGTATTGCCGTAAATTGCACAATTAATGCTGTTTTGATCTGGCCTTCAAATATTGATAGTTGCAAAGATTTGGCTGGTTTTGCCTTCGAGTTCAGAAATTCCCTGCCTTCTGCAAATGGGTCTGGTCCAATATCCACCCATTCTGGATTATTGTACTTGTCTGTGGTTGATCCTGGTATGACCTCATCCCAGCATGACCCCCTCAGCCACTCTGTCTTCCTATTGAGTGATCACTGTCCCTTGTCAACTATTTAAAGTAGAATCATTACTCCTAATAAAGACAAGTTTATCTACATTTGCATTGGCTTTAATAACCTTCAAGCTTTTTCCTGTCCTTTCTACCAAAAGGACTTTTACATCTTGTTTTCCAGGAAATTAAGGTATGTGCCCTTAATTTTGCCCTGAAGGCTAACCCAAGGCTAGCTTTAAACCTCAAATCTTCTGTAATAAAGATTTCCCGCCGTGTCCTCCAGGATGTTGTCCCCTGGAGCCAAACTCAAAAAAATGGTGCTCACTACAGGGTCTGCAAGCCCCTTGGTTACCCTGTTCTCATGTGCATTCTCTGGTCTCTCTCCCTTTGTTTCCAAAGTACCAGATCAACCTAAAGTTTTTAGTCCCCCTCTAGAAGAAATCACTGATGCCCCCACAAATCCTATGGTATTGTTCTGTCTCCCGGGCCCGTGTGGGCCCCCTTCCTGCTTTCTCCCTCAACTATGAGCAAGCTCATGCTGCCGCCTGCTCCCTTCTTCATTCTGGCACAGTATCCATGCACTCTATCCATGGCCTCTGTCTCAGGTACGCTTCTGAAGACCTGTACTCTTTCCTTTTGGACTTTGGTCCCCCCACGTTGATGGAATCCATGGATACTATTGGTGTGTTGGTCAACCAGTTCATCCAACCTGCCCTAGTTCACCACCAACTCGCCTTAGGATCCCAGAATCAACTATTAGATGCTGTAGCCACCGCCATCTCAAATAACCATGCTCAAAATATGGCCTACCAAGAATGGTCACACAGTCTCTTTGCTTGCATTTCTGACAACCAGCATGACTTGTTAGCATCACAGAAGTACTTAACCGCCTCCCTGAACTCCCTTTGTTCCTCGCTCCCTGGATACATAAAGGATCAACTATGCAAATTGGATGAACATAAGGCAGCATGGCGTGAGCAAATTGAGGCTTTTCTGCTAAACCATCAGCAGGTCTTTAAGACTCTGGTTAGTGAGCTCAATCAATTCAGAGAGCATGTCAACTTGCAACTCAAATTGATAGGAGCTCATGTTGATACTTGGGGCTGCCACCTGCAGCATCAATACGGTCCGGATAAGGCTGCACTAGGCAACACTCTATACCAGGTGCAAAATTATGTGGATGACAGGTTAGCGTCTATTAAGATGACTCCTCCTGCTCCTCCTGTTGAGACCCCATCTGATTTCAAAACCAAGGTATGGGAGGCCATTGGAAAACTCAAGGCTACCACTTGACGTCAAGCTTCTGTGCAGAACCCCCTCCAGTCAAACCAATGCCTGACCCTCATATTGCCTCCCTCACTGATCAGGTGGCTACCTTACAAGGTGAAATTGAGTACTTAAGACAGTGCCTCTCTAATTCTGAAGATTCATCCTCTGAATCAGAAGATGAAGAGGAAGGTGAAGTTGTTAATACTCACGCTCATGACAATCATGGTTGTTGCCCTGGTCTGGAAAGTCAACCCCAGGCCCACTGTGTGTGTGCTCTAGATCAACTTGCCAAAGTGACAAATGATGTAGCTGATAGACAAGACACATTGGAAAGAGAGGTCCAAAACCTCTCCCACTTTACCAAGACCCTAAATGGACAAGTTGCCCCCTTGGTTGCTCAGACCACTTCTCTGGCTACCCGTGTCAATGGAATTGCTGGCACCCTGACAGTACAACAAATCAAGATTGATAAATTTGGGACTGCTGCCATCACTGCTTGGGACATTAGTGGGCAGAACAGCTCTACCTTGGACACTCTAGAGGAAAGCCTTTGACTCCTCTGGGCTAGACAACCTGCTGCTGAATCCAAGTTTGAGGGAAACCCTTCTATTAATGTCCTCAACCCTGGTGAAAACAGTCAGTCCATGTCCTCGTCTATCAACCCAAACTACAAACCAACCTTTAAACAGATATTTGATCCAAAAACCTCTACCATTGCTGCTTTTTTGCCCATTTACAAAACTGCAATGCGTAAGGCTACCAACGAGCTCAAGAAGGAACACATACTCACCTGTCTTCATCCCACTTGCCAGGAAGTCTTGGTCCCTGAGCTCCCCTCCATTGTCACTGGGAGGATATGAAACGCCTCCTCATTGAGTAGTTTGTAGGAGACCTCAGCTTGGAGATCAAGAAGGATGCATTTATGCATATTGCTTTCAAACCCAAGGAAATCCTGGCTGAGTTTGCAGATTGTTTCTACATTGAAAGCCAGCAGTTAATTAGCAGTCAACAGTTAACTCCCCAGGAAGCCTACACAGCTTGTTCAAATGCTTTGAAGGTGAACCAGATTCTATGCCTACATTTTAAGGCACACAAGGCTTCACTCACTTCCATGAAGAGTATTAAGATGCTCCTACAAGACATGCATTTGACACATGCAGGTACAGTAGTACAAGAAAATAAAGCCAGTAATGCTGGAACTACCTCTTGTACACCGCGTATAATGACCCTGGGTACTAGTGGACAGACTAAGAGGCAAGGCTGCCATAAATGTGGCCAGATTGGGCACCACTTGCGCACTTGCACTAATCCTAGAGTGGAAGGTTGCAATCCCAAGGAACAGGCAGGAAAAGAGAGGTCAGCTTAGAAACGGAGACGCTCTCTGCTGATCAATCTTTCCTGTCTCCCCCTGATCTTCTGTCTGATGAGGAAACTCCCTCTTCCTCTGGCCCAACTATCCTTCATCTATTTCACAATCTCTCCAGTGATTTGGAGCCATAAGATTCTGATAGTGAAGACTCTGATAGTTATGGCTACTCCGTCCTGGCTGTTCCGGAAACCATCCCTGTACCATACAAGCTTTGCTCTGGGAAGACTACCACTACTTCCCAAGTACCTACAAGTGAAGCTAAGTCCATGGTGGCTTGCCCTTACCTAGCCCAAGCCCACTGACCTCCTGTCTTGGTTGACTCTTCTGAGGAAGCAGCCAAGCTAGCTAAAGCTCTTTTCCACAACATAACTGTATCTCTCTCACTACAGACTGTATATAAGGAAATTCCTGCGTTATGGTGCATGCTAGATAAATGGGAAAAGGAGCTAGAGGCTGCGCAAGATGTGTTGGCAGTCTTTCCTCCCTTTGGAAAGGACACAACCTGAGTGGAAGTATCAATCCAAAAGGTTAAGATCAAAGCCATCTTGGACAAGGGTTCCCCAGTCAACGTGGTATATTCCAAACTAATGAAGAAACTTAAGTTGGCCCCTGACCTCAACTACACACAGTTGTATGGCACAGCTGGCATGGCACAAACACAGACCATTGGTGCCTACTCTGCTCTACCCATGAGGTTTGGGAAACTCCTTATTGCTTCCCCTGCTGTAGTCCTTGAGAACAAAAGCTATGACCTCTTGGTTGGTACTCAATTCCTCCAAGAATATAATGGGATTGTAAACTTACGAGGTAGATACCTTTTGCTCTTGGGATATGAAATTCCTTTGATTTTTGAAGAACCTCTGTGCCTCCCAGGAAAACGTCTTAAAACTTGTGTGCTTGAATACCCTACGGGTATCTTCTCTCTCAAGTATAGGACCCACTCCTCCAACATGTGTACCCCTCCTCCTTCCTGCCCTGCGGAAGAAGGGGTACCTCTGCTAGCGCCAGCAGCTATAACCACCCCCCAGGCTCTCAGGTGGTGATTGATTCTCAGATTTCTTATGAGCTACCTGAAAGGTTCTTCTTGGAACTTTACTCTCCTGAATCCTTAAGCTTTACAGAGCCCTGCCTTTGTCCTGGGACTTTAGATTGAACCCACAAAGAGCCCGTACAATTACTGCTTGCTAATCTGACAGCCCTTCCCATGCAAGTGACCAGAGGCCAGGTTGTGGGACATGGTCGTATACTTGGAGCAGAGCAAGTATCCTCCCTCTACCCCTTTGGAACTTTCAGTGATTTCAATTTACCTGAAGACAATCCTCAAGTTCTTTCTTTGTTCACCGCTGCTGATTTCCCCCAACTGTCCCCTGTTCAACAAAAAGACGTGTTGGACCTGCTCAATCAGTTCAGCAACATCTTTGCCTCTGGACCTACAGACTATGACCAAGCTAAAGGAGTCATCCATCAGATTGACACTGGGGATGCGCCCCCTTTTTGTGCTAAACCATGCCGCTGTAGTAGGGTGGAAGATGCTCAGGTGTCTAAAGAACTCAAGCAACTTCTGGACTCCGGGCTACTAGCTCCTTCCCAAAGTCCTTGGGCTTCCCCGTTACTAATCCTCAAGAAGATGGTAGACACTGCATTGTAATGGACTATTGTTGCCTGAACTTTCTCATTAAGAAAGAATCATATCCCTTGTCCAGAATTGACAATGCTCTCAGACAGCTGGGTGGTTTCAAGTTTTTCTCTGCCATGGATCTAGCTTTGGGGTACTGGCAGGTTGACTTTTCTTCTTTAGATTGCAAAAAAGGCTGCACTTATCACTTCAGAAGGCCTTTTTGAACCTACTCATATGCCCCAGGGACTCTGTAATGCCCCTGCTACATTACAAAGGGCTATGGACTCCATCCTACGAGACTTAAAGCACTCTTGTGTCCTTGTGTACCTTGATGATATCACTGTATTCAGCGCTATCTTTACCAACCACCTGGAACACCTCAAGGCTGTCTTCATCAAGATTTGCAAAGCTGGCTTGAAACTCAAACCCTCCAAGTGCTTCTTCTTCAAGGAACGTCTTGAGTTCTTAGGTCATGAGGTCACTCAAACTGGAATCTGCCCCATGAATAACAAGGTGGAAGCCATTGACAAGATGCTACCTCCCACAAATCTTTGAGAGATTCAAGTATTCCTTGGTATGATGGGCTACTACCAACAGTTCATACCTGACTTTGCTGAACTGAGCAAACCCCTCGTTCAATTGCTTTGCAATATCCCCTTTGAATGGACTGACAGCCAACAACAAGCATTCAAAGCGCTGAAGGCCAAGCTCAAGGAGGCTCCTATCTTAGTCTATCCTGATTATGATAAAGAGTTCATCTTGTATAATGACGCTAGTGGAGTAGCTGTGGGTGCTATCCTTGCCCAACTCAACAATGAAGGTGTAGATTGACCTGTAGCCTACTCATCAAGGGTCCTTAATAAGCACAAAAAGAACTACAGTGTCACCAAGAAGGAATGTCTGGCAGTGCTGCATGCAGTGAAACAGTTTTGGCATTACATCTATGGAACCCACTTTACAGTGGTCACAGATAACTCCTCCCTCAAATGGCTACAACAACTAAAGGAACTTGAAGGTCAACTAGTGTGTTGGGCTCTGGTCTACAAGGGTATGATTTCACTGTGATACACCGTTCTGGGGCCCAACATCAGAATGCTGATGGCCTGTCAAGAATGCCAATCTTAGCTATCCATCCCGCAGACGCTGATTGACTATACAAGCTAATAGGGTATCCTGACTCTTGGACCACTGATCTAGAAGAAAACCGTTTGGCACTACAGACCCTATCCAAGGACACTAAAAATTTGTGATAGACAACTCTTCAAAAAGGTTAAAAATGCCTACCTACCCTATGTTTGCCCTAGCATGAGGATAGCCATCATCCTCCAAGCTCACATTGATACTGGCCATGGAGGCATAGCTAAGACTCATGACTGGCTATGCAAAAACTTCTACTGGGAAAACATGCGCCTCTTGATCCCTTATGTTCTTGCCTCCTGTCACTCCTGTCAACTCCAACGTCCTTGTCCCTCACAACACCAGTTCCAACTCATCCCTCCAAAGTATGCCTTCCATACAGTGAGTATTGATGCTGTTGGGCCTTTCCCCTGGTCTAGGTTGGGATGTTGGTTTATCTTGGTTGCTGTAGACCACTTTATCAAGTGGGTTGAAGCCAGAGCAACAAAAGATATAACTGCTAGGACCACGGCTACTTTCTTGCTGCAAGACATTTTCTATCAACATGGCTGCCCTCAAGTCCTGCTCTCTGACAATAATGCCAACTTTAATGCTCTCCTAAGCACTTCTATTGTCAAAGCTATGGGGACTCACCAGTTGTTCTCTGCACCATATAATCCCTCCACCAATGGAACTGTCAAATGAGCAAACTCCACCCTGGTATCCATCATGAGAAAACTCACGCTCTCTGACGCTGCCAATTGGGACATGTTCTTCCCTGCTGCCCTCTTTGCTTACCGCCTTAGTAGGCACCAGGTGACTGGCCAATCCTCTTTTGCCATGCTGTATGGACGTGAGGCCGCTACTCCCTCAATTTTGGGACCCCCTTTGATCAAATTTGATACTTCTGCAAATCCTGAGGTCCACGTTAAAGACTTGACCAATTGTATCATTGACATCCAAGTGACAGCTTACTCCACTGCTTATAAGGTTAAAGCTCTGGAAGTCCTTTTGCCTGTGTTCACTCCAAATTCCTCTGCAAATATCCACTCCCTGTGTCCAATCTTGAGGGGGAGATGTTGTAAATCACGCAATTAATGCTATTTTAATCTGGCCTTCAAATATTGATAGTTGCAAAGATTTGGCTGGTTTTGCCTTCAAGTTCAGAAATTCCCTGCCTTCTGCAAACGGGTCTGGTTCAATATCCACCCATTATTAATTATTGTACCTGTCTGTGGTTTATCCTGATATGTCCTCATCCCAGTGTGACCCCCTCAGCCACTCTGTCTTCCTATTGAGTGATCACTGTCCCTTATCAACTATTCAAAGTAGAATCATTACTCCTAATAAAGACAAGTTTATCCACATTTGTGTTGGCTTTAATAACCTTCAAGCTTTTTCCTGTCCTTTCTGCCAAAAGGACTTTTACATCTCGTTTTCCAGGAAATTAAGGTATGTGCCCTTAATTTTGTCCTGAAGGCTAATCCAAGGCTAGCTTCAAACCTCAAATCTTTTGTAATAAAGATTTCCCTCTGTGTCCTCCAGGATGTTGTCCCCTGGAGCCAAACTTGACATGTATATTCCACAGGGTTTTGGCGCTGAGAGCTGAGGAAGCTCCATGCCAGATTGATACATTGAGATGAATGGCGTCATGTGACTCCTTCTCATTGTAGGTTAATTCTCATAGGGTGAGAATTACAGGAGATCTTTTGGGTAAAGATCTAGGTTTGGATGACTTAAATGTCATAGACCATGTGATATGAATCATAGTTTGATTCAGGAATTGGAAGGGTTTTCAGCTGAATTTGCCCCAAATGGTATATAAGCAAAAACAGCTAATTTTAAATAAAGATAAATTGTCAATTTTGACGCTTTCCCCTCAACTTCTTTTTAATTATCATGTATTCTTTACTATCATTTGAAGAGCAAAATTTGGGATCCTTTGTGTAGAAACTGCTGCTGCTAGGAAGAAAGTCCCTACCAGTTCACTTGAGGAGGCTTGGGTGAGTCTGGAGGTCTCTAAGATAGCACCTGAGGAATCTTTGGTAGAAGTAAAAGCAGCTTTTGAAGAACTATATTTGACTATTTTGCAAAAGAGGGAACTCCTGCATAAGGAAATCAAGTTTATGCATGGGACTCCTGGAACTTGCTGTTAGGGTTAGATGAAATTTTACAACAGATGAAGGACAGAGCCAATTGTGGAATTGAGGCCTTAAGAAGTAGGGAGGAGAAGAGTGTTGAAATTATGGCTTGTTGGAGGGATGACAATAAAGTGTTTTCTCATAAAATTGCTTCCCTGGAGTCAAAGCTCATCAAAGCTTTGTCACAGGAAGATAACGGTAATAAGAGCCAAGGGCAAGATAATGGTAAGTTTGACTGGTTGGACCTGGACCCATCACAGTAATGGCAAAACTGCTTGACAGCATGCAGCACAGCAAAGCAATTTTCTCTGTTACACTGTAATTCTTCTCATGCTCATTCAGGACACAAGAGGTATAAGCCACATGGTGATCCACACCTTCATCATCCAATTGAGCCAAGATAGCTCCAATGGCCAGGTCACTAGCATCAGTATATAGGATGAATTCCTTATTGTAGTCAGGATATACTAGGATGGGAGCCTCTTTGAGTTTTTGTTTGAGAGTTTCAAAGGCTTGTTGCTGGCTGGCAGTCCATTCAAAAGGGACATTACACAGCAGCTGGACCAAAGGTTCACTAGTGTCAGCAAAATCAGGGATAAATTTTCTGTAGTATTCCATCATTCCCAGAAAGACTTGGACTTCTTGCAGGTTGGTGGGCGGAAGCATTTTGTCAATGGCCTCAACTTTCTTAGTCATGGGGTGAGTTCCTGTCTGAGTCACCTCATGCCCCAAGAATTTGAGGCGTTCCTTGAAGAAGGTGCACTTAGATGGCTTTAACTTAAGTCCAGCATTTTGACTCTTTATTAATACTTCATTGAGATGAGCCAGGTGGCTGGTAAAGGTAGCCATAAAGACATTTATATCATCTAAGTACACCTGGACACACAAGAGCTTCAAATCACAGAGGATGGAGTCCATGGCGCTCTGGATAGTAGCTGGAGCATTACAGAGCCCTTGCAGAATTTGTGTAGGCTCAAACAATCCTTTAGAAGTGATGATTGCAGCCTTCTGTCTATCCTTGGGAGAGAGATCAACTTGCCAGTATCCAGAGGCTAGGTCCATAGCAGAGAAGAACTTGGAGCCCCCAAGGCGGCAGAGAGCATCATCAATGTGTGTTAAGGGGTAGGAATTCTTTTTGGTTAAGGAATTCAGTTGTTGGTAGTCCATCACAATACAATGACCTCCATCCTTCTTTTTTAGTATGAGTAAGGGGGAGGCCCATGGAATTTGGGAAGGAGCAAGCAGTCCAGTGTCTAATAGTTACTTGAGCTCTTTAGACACCTGAGCATCCTCTACTCAACTGTGGCAGTAGGGTTTAGCAAAAAAGGGGGAGCATCACCAGTATCAATCTGGTGA
The DNA here is from genome assembly GCA_014839935.2 of Entomophthora muscae. Lineage (NCBI taxonomy): Eukaryota > Fungi > Entomophthoromycota > Entomophthoromycetes > Entomophthorales > Entomophthoraceae > Entomophthora > Entomophthora muscae. The sequence goes on from QTSX02005849.1 coordinate 78,523, forward strand.
ATGGCGCCTATGGCTAAACCATAACCAGTGCTATCTTTAGTAAAGATATCTGAAGACTGATCCAGTAGGTCAAGCACCTCTTTCTTTTGAACTGGGGATAGTTGCGGGAAGTCTTGAGCAGTGAACAATGATATGACTTAGGGCTCATCCTCAGGTAGGTTTAAGTCCTGGAACGTACCAAAAGGATGTAGTGATAAGACATCAGGAGCATTCAATAACTTGCCATAGCCAACAAACTGCCCTCTAGACACATGTATGGAGGGAGCAGTTAAGTTGGCAACCAGCAGTTGAACAGGGTTTTTATGAGAGACATCCAAGATTCCTGGACAGAGATAGGGTTCATTGCGTCCTAGCAAGGGAGGAGATTATAACTCTAGGAATATACACTCAGGTAGCTCATACAATATTTGGGAGTCTAGGATAGCCTGAGATCCAGGGGGAATGGTTACAGTGGAAGTGGCCAAAAGAGGAATCCCTTCAGACGCCGGGCAAGCCATAGGAGGACACTTCATGTTGGTAGAATGTGTATGGTATTTTAAAGTGAAAACACCTGTGGGATATTCTAAGGCACATGTCTTGAGGCGCTTCCCAAGTACTTTACCTGGCTCTTCAAAGATAAAAGGGAACTCATACCCTAAGATAGAGAGGTAGCTGTCCTTTAAGTTGATGATCCAATTATATTCCCTAAGAAATTGAGTACCAACTAGAAGGTCATAGCTCTCATTCTCCAAGACAACAGCAGGCGCAGCCAAGAGTAGCTTGCCAAAATGCATGGGAAGAGCAGAATAAGCTCCTATAGTGCAAGTCATGGATAGCCCAGCTGTGCCATAAAACTGGTGATAGTTAAGGTTGGGGGCAAGTGTGAGCTTCTTGACAAGCTTTGGGGAGACAACATTAACAGGAGACCCTGTGTCTAAGACAGCCTTAATCTTCACCTTTTGGATGAATATTTCTACACAAGTAGTAGTACAACCAAAGGGAGGGAGGACAGCCAGAATGTCTTGGGCTTCTGCCAGTTCTTTGTCCCACTTTTCAATCATGCACCTTAGGCCAGGGAATTCCTTATAGACTGTCTGGAGAGGGAGAAAGACTGAGACATTTTTTAACACAGCGTCAGCAAACTCAATAGCTTTCTTGGAAGACTTGAAAAGCACAGGAGATCTCTTGGCTTGAGTGAGGTATGGGTAAGAGACAACCTCTTTGGCTTCAGGCAGAGGCTTAGTGGTTGTTGCTGTTTTCCCAGAATGTAGCTTATAAGGGACTGCAATAGTTTCAGGAATGGCCAGGACTGAATACCCATAGGTGGCAGGATCTTCTATATCAGAATTGTCCATGTCAGAGTCATCAGAGATGTTGTGGAATAGCAACAGAATGGGAGAACCCTCAGTGTCAGCAGGCTCAGAGTCAGCAATGGAGGGGGTAATTGAAAGAGACTGGGAAGAATTGTCAACCAAGAGCATCTCTGCCTCTATGTTGACTGTTATTTTCCCACCTGTTCCTTGGGATCAGTTCCTTCAACTTGAGGATTGGCGAAGACTTGGGAATGGTGACCTATCTGTTCACAGTTATGGCAACCCTGGCGTCAAGGAGGATTCTGCAAGTTCATGGTAAGGATACACGGGCCACGTGAAGACAAACCAGAGGTAGAGGCGGCACAATTCTCCTGCACAACTTCCACAGAATGAGTAAGGTGCATATACTGAAACAGTGTCTTTATGCTCTTCATGGAAGAGAGCATAGCTTTATGAGCCTTGAAGTGAAGACACAGAAGCTGGTTCACCTTAAGGGCTTGAGCGCAAGCCATGTAAGCTTCATGAGCTGCCAATTGTCTAATTGTTATCAGTTGCTGTCCTTCCATGTAGAATCTATCTGCAAATTCAGCTAGGGTCTTTTTTGGTTTGAAAGCAATGTGCATGAAGGCGTCCTTCTTCACTTCCAGACTAAGGTCACCACCAAATTTGTTGATCAGAAGCTGCTTCATATCTTCCCAGGTCTCAATGGTGGGCAGCTCTGTCACTACTACTCTTGACAGTTTGGGTGCAGACAGGTTAGAATGTGTTCCTTCTTGACCTTACCTGAGGCTCTTCTCATGGCAGTTTCATAGATAGTTAGAAAAGCTGCAATGGTCAAGGTTTTGGGGTCAAAGACTTGCTTAAAGGTAGGCTTGAAGTGTGCTTCTGGAGTTGGTCCACCATTGTTACAATCAAGTACATTTATGTGTGGGGAGAATTCTGCTTTGGACTTGGTGGGGGGCTGTCTGGCCCACAGCTGGCAAACACTTTCCTCAAGGGTAGTCAAGGTTTCAGCAGTGCAGATGCCTGTATTATTAGCTAGGGTGGTCTGCCTCTCAGTAACATCCAGGCGCTAACCCTGTGCAGTTACTACTGAGGACAGTTCAGCCAGTTGGGATGTAAGAGACAGACCCACCAAAAGGCAAGGGGTGAACCTGTCATTCACTGAATCAATTAACTCACTCATTTCTTGTATGTCTTTATCAAGCTCAGAGTAGTCTCGTTTCAAATGGTCCACCTCATTGGCTAGAGCTATCAACTCTCTAGCACAGTAAATGCAGGGGCACCTGACAAGCCAGGTCAACTGCTATCCTCACCAGCAACCCCAGTTGGACTAACAACAGACGCCATCACCTCATGCAAGGTAGCAACCTCTTGTTGTAAGTCAGCAACCTGAGTTGTCAGAGCAAGCACTTGAGGATCAGGCTAAGGGGCTTTGGTAGGGCAATCCTGACTGCAGGTGGATGCTCTTAGCTCTTGAATGGCATCCCATAGTCTCTGTTCTCTGTCTGCTAACTCATCAGATGGAGGATAAGGCAAAGCATCTGATTTGGAGGTAGATAGTTCATTTACTTGAGTCTGGAGTTTGGCAATGGTAGCAGCGGTAGCAGCTCTTTCTTGATTGAATTCCTTGCCAAGTTTGTGGCGGCTTTTTGCAGAAACGGCAGCTATTTGCTGTAATTGGTCAAAGGAGTAAGCAATGAACTTGTTGATTTGCTGCACAAGTTGTTCAAAATTGGTGAGATAGGCGTTTGGAGTGGAATCTACTTGGGCACAACAGGGCTGTTCCAACTGGTGAAACTCATGTAGACACTCTCTGAAGTACTCAGGGATGAACTGACATATTTGTTTGATGGAATTGACCAAGCAGGTTTGGGAAGTGACAGAGTTGTGCTGATTGTCTGATACCAAGGAGAACAGGGAGTGGATCCGCTGCTGGTAGGCCGCAAACTGATCCCAGTGATGAGTGATGGCTGCTTATAAAGATGAAATCTCCTGAACGTAGAGCCATAACACTATTTGATGATGGTCTAAGGCAGGTTGTACAAAGGATGACAATAAGTGCTCAGTGGAGCCAGCTGCTGAGAGGAGATGCTGTGGAAATTGCAGAGCCACAATCAATTTGTAGTATTCCGCTCAACTGAACTATAATTGGAGGCAAGGGATGGCCCCTTTGCGGGCTATCCCAAGGGCTACCACCATGACTTGTTCTAATTCAGGGGTACCCAAAGGGTAGGCCACTAGGCGGGGATCACTCCTGAGTTTCAGCACAGTAGGGACAATAGGCAGGTCAGCAATGTCTTCCTCAATAGGAGGACTGGTAATTTCAGGCAAAGTTGGCTCTTGTATGGAAGGAGGTGAAGGTCCTGAAAATGTGGTTGCAAATGGGATAACTGAGGGGCTTACAGCCGCTGTAGTGAGCACCATTTTTTTTGTGATCTGAGGCGTAGCACAGAGTCACAACGGGCAATCCTAACCTTAGGATTGGATTTGTACTAAGTCTCGGTTAGAATGGCAGGGAAGGCTATGTGATTACCTTGTGGCCCTGAATGAATAATATCTGCTAGAAATGGCTAGAGAGGCGCCAAAGTACGTGGAGACACAAAGACAAAAATGTGAAAAGAACTTAAATTTTATTGGATATAAAGATTGGGATTATATACTGTATAGCTTTACCACAAAACAGTACATGGACGGTAGGATCACTTGCCACAAGTATGAGTGGAGCAAGTGAGTTGTGCAGGATCAGGAAACCAAACAATTGTATTTCCTAATTTGGAGCCAGCCTCATTCCAAAGGGCAAAAGCAAAAGAGAGGGATTTGTCCTCAAAATAATCCAAAGGAGGCAAAATTAAAAATGGTGAATGGCAGCGTTCACGACATATTTTAAATTTTTTCATATTTATTTATGTTTGCAAATGGGAATTGTTCACATCATTTGTAAATATATTCATTAAAGTTCATCTTGATATTCCCTTTAATTTCATTCATTTCCTTAAAGTTGATTGTCCCAACTATCTTGTAGGCTTCCTTAAATCACATCAGGCACCCTACAGGTGGTAAGTATTCCTTGTTTTTTGCTTCAATAATTGCAAAATTATTCATGTTCATTTGAACTATTTTATTTATTTCATCTCAATTTATTTGCTTTAAAGGGGCTACCAGTGATTGGCAACCCCCGTAAAACCAACTGGGCGTAAAGGCCGCCACTTCAGCAACCCTGTCCCCATTCCCAGTTATAACATAAGTAAATATAAGTTAAACATAAAAAACTTAATTATTGTTTTCCCTGCGGCCCCCTCAGTCACAGGCACTCCTTCAGCAAACTTCATGAGGGTTGGCTGCTCTTCATTTGATTTCCTGGGCTTGATCTTCCTTATTTTTTGTGCTACTTGTGTTTTCTCTTGATTTTCACTTGTTTGTTTTCATTGTTTCTTGTGGCGCTTCTGCTTCTTGATTGTGCTTTGTTTTCATATGTTTCCGTTTTATTAGTTTCCTCTTCATTAGTGGTAATTTCCTTTGAGATTTCAGTTCCTTCAATCAGTTTGATTTTCTTGTTGTTTTATTTGGCCCCTTGCCAGAACTCCCATAAATTTTAGGCTGTGTCATTGAACTTCAGACTTGATAAGATTGTTCCCTGTAGATTAAGTAACACTTCTTTGTTCTTTTCATCTATAATATTTCCCAACTTATTCAGAACATCTTCCTTTGGCTGGATCAGTGGCTGGCCTCTGTTGCCCAGCTTTCCTGTTACTAGTTCCCTGATATTCTTTTCTATTTCAACAACCTTTTGCAGGTGTTCTTATAATTCATTTATCAAGTTGTAGATATTTGACATTTTGTTTGATTTACATCAAAAAACTGGTTTTTATAGTACTACCTTCAACACATGAATATTTTTCATTAGCAATAATAAATTAAGGACCAAAAATGTAAATATTGCATTATAATATTGCAATTAGACGTTAACTATTGATATTTATATATTATGTGCATAACTCAATTTATTCTGTATACTGTAAATTCAGAACCTGAACGTAAAAATGTGGGGATGTCAAATCCTTGGCCCAAATTTCAAATCACTTTTGCAGGCAACTCAGATGAGTGAAAAATAAAATATTAAATAAAGTTAACCATTTAGTTCACCTTTTTTTGGATTATGTAAATTGGAAAATTTCAAATCCCTCAAGCAGATAACTCAACTAACAAAAGACAAAACTCAGCAAACAAATGCAGGATACATGAATCAGAAATGCGGGATTCTTATGTACAATTTAATATTTCCTGTATGTCAAACAAATCATGGACATCATGGAAAACTTAACAAATCTGAAACTCAGGATCATCAAATCCAAGAACCAAATTTCAAACCATAATTGCAAGGAATTTGAAATAAATATAATTTATGGGTGTCTCAAAAAGGATGTTAAAGGATCTAGAGTGGATTTGTGCTGATTCTTTTAGGAAGCACAGGCATTCTCAAAAATCACCCTATTCCATTTTAGTGCGGCTAAAATTTAGATCCTACTATTCACAAAATTAACATATTTAACAATAAAATTGACTAAAATATACACTCCTCTTTTTGAGTTTAAGTTTTTTAATAAAAATTTATTATGTCTTCTTCCAACACCAACCAAGTCAACAAGCTGTTCCCTGGCCTTGGAAATCATGCAGGGCTACACTGAGTCTTATAATAGTGAAGCCTCCCTCTATGGCCACTCCCAACCCGCAGGCCCCTCCGCAAGCACCACCCAGGAGTGTGTTCTTTCTCCCGTGTTCTCAAGCATGGCCCTGTTTGCCCATCACGCACAGGCAGCTGCTAACCCAAATCATACAGCAATACTAGCATCTGGAATTGACCAAGTGAGCCATGGGGCCACCAATGGAAGCCAGAAGCCAGAAACAGCCAATCAGATGGCATTGTCTGGTTCTCAAGGCAGACACACCCCGCCTCCAGCCAATCAGCCTGCAAGATGCAGAAGAAAATTAATCACTCCAGAGATTGTTCTTGAAATGATTAAAAAAGACAGGGATGCTTATGTCTCTTGGGGAAATTGCAGCTGCAATGGGTTTTGCAAAGTCAATTGTGGCTGAAACCCTGTGAGCCCACACCAACTGTGGCCCCCTACCAGAAAACCCTGACTGGTGCCTGTACTTTAACCAAAGGTGACACAGCACATCCCCTTATGATGACCATTATGTAACGTGACCCAAAGATGCCCCTGGTCCAGGTACGTCTCCAACTGGGACTCCACAGCATTTTCACCAATAAGAGAACAGAGAATTTGTGAATGCACAGAGTTGTGATTGCTGCCAGACTCTTATCTAATCAGGTTCTCAGTGGCCCCAGTTTGGTGGATACTGACCCATACAATTCAATCATCATCAATTTTATTAAAAGGAGGGCAATGAGGGCTCATACTGTAGATTCAGAACCTAAAGGTAAAAATGCAGGATTGTCAAATTCTTTTGTGTGAACTTACCAACTTATTGGAATATTTTGCATCCTTTTATATAAATAAATAAGTTGTCCTGGGATGAAAATTACTTCATTAAGTTAGTGAGTTCATGCAAAAGAATTTGACAATCCTGCATTTCTACCTTTAGGTTCTGAATTTACAGTAATGACATAATATTCCTGTCATATGCCAAGATTTTGGCAAGTATTCAAGACTTTGGAGAAGAGTGTATCCAATCTGACGTCTATAAGCACAGCCCAATTTTGTATTTTTTATTGGTGTTTTATTGGCGGTTTCCCCATTGGGCGTCAATTATTACTCGGCAATATTGAACACTGCAGATGGTTATGCCTACCAGACAGAGCTCAAGGCCATGCTGGAGGAGTGAGCCATACAGCAAAAAGTGTACACAGTTGTACTGAGTGCAGAGATGGAGAAGCGGGAATGGGCTACCCAAGAAATCAGGGCTGCAGGGTAGACCTGCTGGTCCTACCCCACCAACTACACCAACATGCATCTTGCAGATGTATGTCTTTATAATTTTGGTTCCACACTCAGGTGCTTAAAGCCTGCCACCTACAACAAACTGTGCACCCAAATTGATAAGGGTTATGAGCTTTTCTCTTGTGTTTGTCCAGGACCTATCAGATCTTGTCATTTTCTATGCAAGTGACAGTGATAAGTCCAGAAAGAACTCCTGCCTTCCCCCTTGCCCATCCATCTGTTTTGTCAAGCCCGCATACATGACAGAAGAAGAATTCAAGCAATTGAAGCAATCAGCTCTTACTGCCCCTTCCCAGTCAACCAACCCTGCCTCCTCCATCAAGCCACCCACCTTCTGACCCTGACTCCCAAACCACTGCCCATCCCCCACTATCTCTGTTGCTGTCCCTTTTACAGGCGCAGATGAAGGCAATGTTCATTCTGCCCAGTCCCTCCCCTTCTTGTCCTTTGATGAGTAAAATAAATCTTTTCTTTATGACAACTTGTTAAAATTAATATTTCTCTTTCAATTCACAAATAACATTATTTCTTTTACATTATTGCCATTCCATATAACTAATACAATGCTATACATCTGATACAGTAACATATAATTATTTTCATGAATATTTTTCATCATTATTAATAAATTAAAGACCATAAATGTAAAGTTATATTAGTATATTGCAATTAGACATCAACTCTTGATATTTAGATATTGGTCATAACTCAATGCAATTTGTTTAATAAAATTCATTGTAAACTTGGCCTTTTTCATTGTAATTTATTGAAATGGACTGTGTTTATGTGATAGATCCAGGTCTAATCAGTCAAAATTACTGTTATCTTGCCCTTGACTCTTGTTACTGATACCTTCCTGTGACAAAGCTTTGAGGAACTTTGCCTCCAGGGAGGCAATGTGTGAGACAACACTTTGTTGTCATCTCTCTAACAAGCCATAATTTCAACACTCTTTTCCTCTCTGTTTCTTAACGCCTCAATTTCACTATTGGCTCTGTCCTTTACTTGTTGCCAAAATTTCATCAAACCCTAACAGCAATTTCCAGGAGTCCCATGCATAAACTTGATTTCCTTATACAGGGGTTCCCTCTTTTGCAAAATAGTCAAATATAGTTCTTCAAAAGCCGCTTTTACTTCTACCAAAGATTCCTCAGGTGCTATCTTAGAGACCTCCAGACTCACCCAAGCCTCCTCAAGTGAACTGGTAGGGACTTTCTTCCTAGCGGCAGCGGTTTCTACACAAAGCATCCCAAATTTTGCTCTTCAGATGATAGTAAAGAATACATGATAATTAAAAAGAAGTTAAGGGGAAAGCGTCAAAATTGACAATTTATCTTTATTTAAAATTAGCTGTTTTTGCTTATATACCATTCAGGGCATATTTGGCTGAAACCCTTCCAATTCCTGAATCAAACTATGATTCATATCACATGGTCCATGAAATTTGAGTCATCCAAACCTAGATCTTTACCTAAAAGATCCCCTGTAACTCTCAACCTATGAGAACCAACCTATAATGGGAAGAAGTCACCTGACTCCATTCATCCCAATGTACCAATTCAGCATGGAGCTTCCCCAGCTCCTGGCGCCAAAACCCTGTGGATTACATATCCCAAAACTCAGCTATCAATGTTCCAACTGGGAATCAGCTGATCAAACCTGAATTCCTAGGCATCACTAACTTTATTCAGTTATTGTTGTATTTAATGATCTTCTAGTGTTTTTAAAAAACTTGTTAAAAACACTTCAAACCCCAAACAAAACACCACCACGGTGTTTTTAAACCCAAATTTGGGGGTTTACCTATGGTTAACCATAATCATACCTCTTGACACAGTCAAGGGAATTAACCAATATAATTAAATCCTCATGAATTATATTGCAATATTTATTAATTAACCTTCCTGATCAATTAACTTGTTTCTTTGAGACGCACAGTCTCCAAGATTGATTTGGCCAATCTTGCTTTATGTTCTTTTATTGAATATGGATACTAAGTTTTCAGGAACCTTTATCTAAAGAATTCCAGTCAACCTATCTACATAAAAAAACAACAAAAACAGAGCAACTTTATATCTTGGAGTATTTATTTGGCTAAATACTTAACAGTGACTGTTGTACGGTCACAGTTTATATTAGAGTGCCATTAACGTTTAGTACAAATATTGATACATAGTGCATTTTACAGCCTTTATATTTACCTATTGGTAATAATTCTGTAAACTTTTAAGTCAGATTTTGCGAGTTAATAATAATGTAATGTGTTAATAAATTACTGTTTATTGTCTTTAATTGGCTTATTTTCTTTGCTGTGGCAATTGTGCATTTTCTGATATTTACGCACTGGTTTCCAATTGGTTAGCTTCACATCCAATCACCCAGGCAATAGGAAACGTGGTTGCCACCCCAACCACATCTGGTCTTGGGGTGATGGCTTGATTTCCTATTGCCTGTGTGATTGGATGTGAAGCCAACCAATTGGAAACCAGTGTAAATATCAGAAAATGCAATATTGCCACTGCAAAGAAAATCAGCCAATTAATGACAATAAACAGTAATTCATTAATCCATTACATTATTATTACCTCGCAAAATCCGACTGAAAAGTTTACAGAATTATTACCAATAGGTAAATATAAAGGCTGTAAAATGCACTATGTATCAATATTTGTACTAAACGTTAATGGCTCTCTAATATAAACACAGTCCATTTCAATAAATTACAATGAAAAAGGCCAAGTTTACAATGAATTTTATTAAACAAATTGCATTGAGTTATGCACACAATATCTAAATATCAAGAGTTGATGTATAGTTGCAATATACTAATTTAACTTTACATATATGGTCTTTAATTTTTTAATAATGATGAAAAATATTCATGCATTGGGGATAGTACTATAAAAACCAGTTTTTTGATGGAATTCAAACAAAGTGTCAAATATCTACACACTCATCAACAAATTAGAGTCAGCCCTCCAAAAAGTTGTTGAGCTTGAATACAATATAAGGGAAATTGTGGTAAATCAACTGGGAAATGAGGGAAGGGCCCTGGTCCAGCAAAAGGAAACCACAAAAAATAGCCTGGGAACAATGGTCAATAAGGAACACAAGGAAATAATTTTAAATCTTCAAAAGGAAATACTCAAGCGGTTAGATTTCAAAAGTGAAAGTTACAACTTGTGGGAATTTTCAAAAACCAATAGAAAGAATACTCAAACAATCAAACTAATTGAAGGAAATGAAATTTCAAAGGAAATCAACACAAATGAAGAGGAAACCAACCAAATGGAAACAGAAGAAAATGAAACACAAGCAAGAAGCAGGAGCGCTTCAAGAAATACTGAAAATTTATCAAATGAAAATCAAGAGGAAGCACAGTTTTCAGGAAAGATAAAGAAGATAAGATCCAGGAAATCAAATGAAGAGCAGTTATGCTCATGAATTTTGCTGAAGGAGTGCCTGTGGCTGAGGGGGCCACAGGGGAAACAATTAGTAAGTCTTTTTTATGTTTTACTTATATTTACTTTAGTTATAACTAGGGATGGGGATGAGGTTGCAGAAGTGGCGGCTTTTATGCCAAGTTGGTTCTACAGGGTACCAGTCACTGGTAGCCCCTGTAAAACAAATAAATAAAAATCAAATAAATAAAATAATTCAAATTAATATGAATTATTTTTCAAATATTGAAGCTAGAACTAAGGAATGTTTACTTCCTGTGGTGTGCTTGCTGTAGATTAGGGAAGCATACAAAATAGGAGCAAATATCAACTTCAAAGAGATGAATGAAATTTGCGGGGATATCAAATTAAACTTTGATGAACATATCTATGAAAGCATTCAACAATTCCCATTTGCAAACATCAACAAATATGAAAAGAACTTAATGTCAAAACTGCAGGCTCAACCTGCCAGCAAGGTTTCAACCAAGCGGGTTTGTGACCCGCAATCCAATTATCTGGTCACCTGAAGCCAGACTAGGAAGTCAACTCAAATTACCAAATCCATCAACATGAACAGATGATGATCCTTCATGGTGGATACCTCAATTTGGCGCTTGACTCATTATCAGGATCAAGCCACCCCCTCTTCCATCCAGCCGTGTGATCACCAATCATGTTCCTGCTATCCATTAATTCACAATAGCTATATAATCACTATCTTGCAATAAAGATTATTATCTATCTTCTAAATATTTTCCCCGTGTAACTCTGCTAAAACAGCACAGTTACGACATTGGTAGCACAGGTAGGTTCTCCATCCTACCTTATCTTGAAAAAATTCCGCCTGTTGCCCGCACACGCTGCAGCCAACAAATCCTCAACAGAATTATGTCTGGCCTCCCGCCCAACTGGACTCCGTATACTCCTGGTACTGAGATACCTGATGGTTTTGTTCTCTACCAAAACACGGTGATCCCGCTACCCGCCTTCAACACCCTGTCTGTCCAGGGTTCTTTCAGGCACCTTCCTTGATGCCACAACCAGCTGACAAACCACCATGCCCGCCTATGTTGCACAAAGACTTTGCAGCGCCGCCTTGGAGCCCTTTGCAGGGGCCAACAACAACAATGCTGCCACATGGATCCAGTCCGCCCAACGCAAGCTGGCTCAGATGGAATGCCCACAGCAATTTTGGATTGCAGAGATTTCCATTTGCCTGACCCATGACGCTGGCACCTGGTGTGACAAGTGGCACAAAGAGCACACTGACAAGAACTGGGACACCTTCAAACAGGACTTCTTGGCAAGATTTGTGCTTAAGGATACGGCGCTCATGATCATATGTCAAGTAAAGAACCTGACCCAGACAGGCACTGTTAAAGAACTCACCCGCGCCTACAAGGAACTCTGTCTCTGTGCCCCATCCAACATGGCCTTTGACATCCCAGCAACACACCTCATGTACTACAACGCTCTCAAGCCGCATGTGATGAGACATTTGAACCTGGACCAGGTTACCAACCTGCAAAGCCTGCACTGTGAAGCAGAAAAAGTGGAACAAACATCCAATGCTCTACACAAGGCACAGACTGGGAAACGAGAAAGGCCCAAGGACTTCCATCTGAGCGGGCGCTCCTCTCAACCACCTCCTGGAGACAACAGCAACAACAACCACAAACCCACGGGTTTGAATGGGAATTGGAATGGAAATAACGGCCAGTCAAATTGTACCCATTTCCGTGTCACTGCCACCCAAGGCAACCAAGATGAGGGAAAAGCTTGGGGAGAGCACTAAGCGAGCCAAGCTCTCCCCACACAACTCCTGACTTGCCCAACAATGAATACCAACCCAAGGACGTGGACCAATGCCCAATGATCCAAGTACCCTCAGAAGACCCAGTACTATACACCATTGCCAGAAATCCCAATAAATTGATGACTTACCCTTTCTGCTTTTGCAGTTACACAGGCTCAGCACTCTTGGACTCGGGCGCAGATTGAACTTTAGTCAACAGCAGCTTTGTGAATAAATTCAAGCTGGCCACTAATCCTTTGCAGATTAAAAACGTGGTCCTGGCTGATGAACACCACATTGCTGTGACAAAGGAAACTGCCCCCTTCTCTGTCATGCTTGAGAACCTCCACTCCACCATCCAAGGTCCCATCATTGACTTCCCTAAGTTTGACATTGTACTGGGGCTGGACTGGTTATGGAAAAACAACCCCCACATGGACTGGGCAACCTCAGTGTTGACCATCAAGTGTGAAGGTGTCAACCACTTAATCTACCCGGACTCTGTAGACCAACTCCTACGAGACCATGTCTTTGTACACATCACAGAGACTTTGGACAAGAAGGAAAACCTGAAAGCAATTGACTGGGACTCCTGCCAGTATGAAATCATACACTTCAAGGACCACCAGGACACCTCCACGCCGCAAGATTGCGACATTGTAGCCTGTCACCCAGAAATCTTCAAGGAGGCGTTACCTGGGCTACCCCCTGAGAAACACATCCAACACTCTATCCAAGTCAAGGGGACTGTACCCAAGGCACGCCCCATTTACAGGCTGACCCCAAACAAGGACAACGCCCTGTGCACCTATCTCAAGGAGGCACTGGAAAAAGGACTTATCCGCCCCTCACAGTCTCCCTTTGGGGCCGCCATATTCTTTGTGGCTAAAAAGGACAGTACCTTACGCCTGGTCACAGACTACTGCGCCTTGAACAAAGTCACCATTAAGAATTGTTACCCATTACCACTAATTGACGATCTCTTTGATGCCTTGGGAGGAGCCTCCGTCTTCTCCAAGATTGATCTAACTGCAGGCTACAATCAGATTTGTATCAAGGAGGAAGACATCCCCAAAACAGCCTTCCACACCAAGTATGGTTCCTACAAATGTGTGGTACTCAACTTTGGCATGACCAATGCCCTGTCCACATTTGTAACCTTCATGAACAAAGTGTTTGCGCCACACATAGTCAAACACAACCTAGTGTACCTGGACAATATTATTGTCTACAGCCCCTTGGTGGAACAGCACCACAAAGACCTGGAGGAAGTCTTTGCAACCCTGGCACGGCACAAACTGTTGGCCAAGCCCTCCAAATGCCAGTTCTTCCAAGAGCAACTACCCTTCTTGGGACACATAGTCTCAAAAGACGGCATCAAACCCAACAGTCAGAAGATACAAGCCATCTGCAAAATGCCACATCCCAAAGACAAATCAGAACTCCACACCTTCTTGGGAATGGTGGCCTATGTACGACGCTTCATACCCAACTGTGGTGTCTTGACTGCCCCCTTGTCTGCCATAACAGGCGCCAAGTCCAAGTTTGTATGGACCCTCCAATGTGACCTCTGTTTTAGATGTCTCAAGGAAAAGCTCACAACAGCTCCCATCTTACAATACCCCAAACAAGACGGAGAGTACCAGATGGAAACCAACGCTTCAGATGCATCCATTGGGGGAGTACTACAAATTAAGAATAGTGATGGTGACTTCCTGTTTGTAGCCTACAAGTCACGCAAACTGACAGATGGCAAGTGTTGATACCTGATCCACAGCAAAGAACTGTTGGCCATCGTACACTGCCTAGTCAAGTGGCGCTGTTACCTGGAACGGCAGGAAGAATTCACAGCACTAACCTATCATAAGTCACTCATCTATTCCAAGACACAAGCAAACCAGTCACGCCGCCAAGCGTGGTGGATGGAAATCTTAGAAAGGTTTAACATGCTCATCCAATATAAGCCTGGGCCAAACTTGCCATGGCAGACGCCCTGTCCCGCCTGTATGTCTGCGCTTCTAGGGGAGAGAATGGGCTCAACCCAGACTGGCCTCTCCTAGTGCTCCATACAAAAGACAAAGGGTTCCCTGCAGGCACAACTGATATCAACAAAGAAATGGTCATCAAGAATGAACACCTCTTTGCTGACGTATACGGGACTCTTCACAGAAAAATGTCGGATGGCACAACCATTCCCTACATCCCCACACATCAATAAGTCAATACCATTCTTTGCTACCACAGGGATCTTGGACATACTAAGAGCCAAAATCTATACAAATTCCTAAAACATAAAGCCTGGCGGCCAACCTTATACTGCAATGGCCAGGAAGTGTTAGAACAGTGCAAGGTCTGCAAAAAGTTTGCCAAAAGCAAAACCCCGCCTAAGTCTGTACTCCCCATTCAAACCCAACTACCGTTCAAAGTATGGGCTCTTGACATTGTGGGCCCCATGCCAGGAAAGCACAACAACAAAAAATACATCATCACAGCCATCAATTTTGCAACAAGGTGGCCAGTAGCCCAAGCGGTGAAAACACACACCGGTAACAACGTCCGACAATTTGTTGGCAAGGAAATAATCAGCAGGTTTGGAAAGCCAGAACTCCTGATAACTGATGAAGGCAAAAAATTGACCTCCAAAGACACCAACGTGTACCTCACCAATAATGGGGTCAAACACACTGTCACAACACCATACCATCCACAGGCCAATGGACGCGTAGAGCGGCTTAATGGTAGCCTTGTGCAAGCCCTAGCCAAACTCACCACCAGGAAACCTGAAGACTGGTATAAGCAGCTACCAACTGCATTACCTGTGTGCCAAACCTGAGTGAACAGATCCACTGGAAAAGGCCCATTTGAACTTGTATACGGCACACAGCCAAATATCATTCAAGCATTGACAGGACCCAAACTGGAAATTCCAAGTCAAGTCCCCCCTTGCTCAGATCCTCAAGTAATAGAGGCCAACAGCAAACAAGCAGCCAAAGAAGAGGAACACTTACAAAAAAACCTTTGTTCTCATCTGCCAGAGACATGAAGTTGGGGACAAAGTCTGGGTCATGAATGTTGACAAAACCAAACTACAACCTGAAAAAGTAGGGCCAGCAATCATTCTAAAGGTAAACAACAATAACACTTACCTTGTGCAAGTGCTTGGGAAACGCAAGCAAGACAAGACCTTACACCACAACCGCCTACAACCCTGCAAAGCAAGACAGAAACAACAAGAAACCGCCCTGCCTGCCACCAAACAACAACTGGTTCAATATGGCGCCTGGGCTCCTGACAACCTCCCTGACAACCTGCCCCCAGAGAAGGCCGATCTTCAGCCAGGGAGGGGGGTATCAAAACTGCAGGCTCGACCCGCCAGCAAGGTTCCAACCAAGCGGGTTTGTGACCCGCAATCTGATTACCTGGTCACCCAAAGCCAGACTAGGAAGTCAACTTGAATTACCAAATCTATCAACATGAACAGATGATGATCCTTCACGGTGGATACCTCAATTTGGCGCTTGACTCATTACCAGGATCAAGCCACCCCCTCTTCCATCCAGCCGTGTGATCACCAATCATGTTCCTGCTATCCATTGATTCACAATAGCTATATAATCACTATCTTGCAATAAAGATTATTATCTATCTTCTAAATATTTTTCCCTGTGTAACTCTTCTAAAACAGCACAGTTACAACATTAATAAAAACTGACTTTCAAATAGGAAATGAATATCTAAAAACTGAAATTTTTAATGAATTATTCAAAACATTATCAAATAAAGTTGGGGACACAGTCCTCGTGAATAATTTTAAGCCTTTATTTATTTTGTTTGCCAAGGCATGGGGGTGGATACAAGTTGGGCACCCTCTGGAACCATCTTCAAATTAAGCAATATGTCCTATATAAACATATTAGCTCAAGTATATAAAAAATTATGCATGTTCTCCAAAAAATATACCTTGCAAATAATTCACGTCACCATATACCTAGGAATACTGCTGCACTGCATATTAAAAACAAACATCAAAAAGTTGGAAGATGTACCTATATAAATCAATATATGCCAATTAGCACTAGAACACCAGAAGACACTGTGGGGGTATAGGACAGTTGAGCACGTCCTGTATGATTCCATTGCAACGGCATCATTGTATGGGTACTATGTGCCTCCCAAAAAAGAATCTACTGATCAATTTGCTCACCCGCCTCCCTTTTATCAAGCGTTCAGCAACCACCAGGGTGCAGAGCGCCACCCCTCTAGCAATTGCATCCAGGGTTGTCCACCACGTACAGAAGAGTATGTGGATCCAGTTAGACACTTTAGCTAAAAATTTGATTTTGGGGTATAATTCCCCGGAATAATTGCATTCCATTTGCAAGTTGCATATCCCTAATAAATTTTATTCCCTTGCAAATTAACTTTTTTATTTTTTTAAAAAATATTCAAATTTAATTATTGACGATTTAATATTAAAATTTAAATATTACAATTTAAATATTAAAATTTAATATTTAATATTTTAAAATTTAAATTTTAATATTTAAATTGTAATATTTAAATTTGAATATTAATTCTTTAATATTTAAATTAAATATTTAAATTTTAATATTAATAATGATATTTTAATATTTAAATTTTAATAATGATTTTTCAATATTTAAAATTCAATAGTTCAATTATAATAGTAATATACTGTAAATTCAGAACCTGAACGTAAAAATGCGGGATTGTCAAATCCTTGGTCCAAATTTTGAATCACTTTTGTGGGCAACTCAGCTGAGTCAAAATTAAAATATTTAATAAAACCAAGAATTTAATTTGACTTTTTTTGGTTTATTTAAATTGACAAGTTTAACATCCCTTGAGCAGATAACTCAACTAACAAAAGAAAAAAATCAGCAAACAAATGCAGGATACATGAATCAGAAATGCGGGATTCTAATGTACAATTTGAGATTTCCTGTATTTCAAACAAATCATAGACATCATGTAAAACTTAATGAATCTGAAATTGCGGGATTGTCAAATCCAAGAACCAAGTTTCAAATCAAAAATGAGGTGAATTTAAAATAAATATAATTTATGGGTGTCTCAAAAAGGATTTTAAAGGATCTAGAGTGGATTTGTGCTAATTCTTTTAGGAATCATAGACATTCTCAAAAATCACCCTATTCTATTTTAGGGCAGCTAAAATTTAGATGCTTGATTACAGTAGATTTTAAAAAGTGCTAATAATAAAATAGAACTATATATTACAATCTATCTTATCACATTGTCTTTTCCTTGATGTGTTGATAGTTCATTTGCTGTTGATAATGTGATAAGATAGATTGTAATATATAATTCTACTTTATTATTAGAATTTTTTAAAATCAACTGTAATCAAGTATCATTAATAGCAATACATGAATACTTAGTTAGTAAACTAATGGTTTATCTTTCTCCCTCCTTTCTTCCTTGAAAGGAAGTTTTATGGCCCCTGGCTACGCCGGGGGCCAAAAAACTTTTAAAAAAATTCTGCGTCATCAGGAGGGTAGCTCATATATCATTATATGGTTTTGTGGTCGCTATATTAGTGATTTAGAGTGCAGAATATTGCATCATTTCCAGTTTAGACAATTTTACATTTTACTTAATTTCATATCTAAACATGGTTGTTGAGATTGGATTTTTCATTTGATTTTATCCAGAGTGAAGCTTCTTTATTTGGATTAGTGTTTCCTAATATGTTTACTGTACATTAAATTTGGATTCCAGTTCCTGCAATTGATATCTGAGTTTACTAGTGGCATTCAAAAGTGATTTGAAATTTAGTTCTTGGATTTGACAATCCTGCAATTCTAAAAAACATAGTAAACTTAATGAAAATGATTGATGAATTTGAACACTTCAAATCTGATTCCAGTTAATTCATTTTGTCCATTGGAAATATGCAGTTCAACTTGAGCTTTGAAAAGTGTCTATGAGTTCCCGCATTTTTAAAAATCCAAATAAAAACACAAAGAATTAAATTTAATTAAAAAAGGCCATCCCGCAAAAGTGATTCAAAATTTGAACCAAGGATTTGACAAACCCACATTTTTACATTCAGGTTCTGAATTTATAGTATGTGGGCTTGACAAACAAAAATTTTGGGTGTGGGGGAAGGCAGGAGTCCTTTCTGGACTTATTACTATCACTTGCATAGAATATGATGAGATCAGATAAATCCTGGACAAATTTGGACAGGAAAAGCTCATATACCTTCTCAATTTGGGTGCACAGTTCATTGTATGTGGCAGGCTTCAAGCACCTGAGAGACAAACCAAAATTGTAAATACATACATATGCAAGATGCATGTCAGTGTGGTTGATGGGGTAGGACCAGCAGGTATACCCCGCAGCCCTAATTTCCTTGGTTGCCCATTCTACTGCTCGTCTCTGCACTTAGTACAACTGTGTACACACTTTGTTGGGTAGCCCACTCCTCCAGCATGTACTTGAGCTCTGTCTGGTAGGCATACCCATCTGAAATGTTTGATATTACTGAGTAATAATTGACACCTGATGGGGAAACTGCCAACAAAACCCCAACAAATTGATACAAGATCAGGCCGCGCTTGTAGACGTCAGATTGGATGCGCTTTTTCCCAAAGTCTTGAATACTTGCCAAAATCTTGGCATATGACAAAAAAACGACATTACAGGCTCTCATTACCCTCCCTTTGATAACATTGATAACAGCAGAATCATAGGGGTTGGTATTCATCAAACTGGGACCACTGAGAGCTTTATTGGAAAAAATTCTAGCAGCAACCACAACCCTGTGCATCCACAAATTGACTGTTCTTTTATTGATGAAAATGCCATAAAGTCCTAGTTGGAGATAAACCTGAACCAGGGGCATCCACAGGTCATGTTTCATGATGGCCATCATAGGGGATGGGCTTTTTTGTTATCAGTTGATGTACAGGCTCCAGTTGGGGTCTTCTTGGGAGAGGGGCCACAATTGGTGTGGGCTCGCAGGGTTGCAGCCACAGTGGACTTTGCAAAACTCATTACAGCCGCAATTTCCCCAAGGGACATAAGCATCCCTTGCTTTTCAATCATTTCAAGAACAATTTCTGGAGTAACTTGCTTTCTTCTGTGTCTTACAGGCTGATTGGCTAGATGTGGGATGTGTCTGTCTTGGGAACTGAACAGTGCCATCTGATTGGCTGTTTCCAGATTCTGGCTTCCCTGGGTGGCCCCTTGGCTCAATTGACTGGTTCTGGATGCCATTGTTGATACATGATTTGGGTTAGCATATGCCTGTGCATGATGGGCAAACAGGGCCATGCTTGAGGATGCGGGAGAAAGAACACACTCATGGGTGGTGCTTGCGGAGGGGCCTGCGGGTTGGGAGTGGCCATAGAGGGAGGCTTCACTATTATAATACTCAGTGTAGCCCTGCATGATTTCCAAGACCAGGGAACAGCTTGTTGACTTGGTTGGTGTTGGAAGAAGACATAATAAATTTTTATTAAAAAACTTAAACTCAAAAAGAGGAGTGTATATTTTAGTCAATTTTATTGTTAAATATGTTAATTTTGTGAATAGTAGGATCTAAATTTTAGCCGTCCTAAATTGGAATAGGGTGATTTTTGAGAATGCCTGTGCTTCCTAAAAGAATCAGCACAAATCCCTCTAGATCCTTTGGCATCCTTTTTGAGACACCCATAAATTATATTTATTTCAAATTCCTTGCAATTATGATTTGAAATTTGGTTCTTGGATTTGACAATCCCGCAATTCCAGATTTGTTAATTTTTACATGATGTCTATGATTTGTTTGACATACAGGAAATATCAAATTTTACATAAGAATCCCGCATTTCTGATTCATGTATCCTGCATTTGTTTGCTGAGTTTTGTCTTTTGTTAGTTGAGTTATCTGCTTGAGGGATTCAAAATTTGCCAATTTAAATAAACCAAAAAAGTTGAATTAAATGGTTAACTTTATTTAATATTTTATTTTTCACTCAGCTGAGTTGCCTGCAAAAGTGATTTGAAATTTGGACCAAGGATTTGACAATCTGTCAGGGCCCAAGGGCTCCCAACTCTGATCCATTTAAACTATAGTCTAAGAGAAGTCCTTTATTTATTATTCAGACCAAGAATGATCACAATGGGGAAAATGGGAACTAGGTTCTTTTTATACCATTTACATGGGTCTTTGAGATTCTTCCAGATTCTTCCTGAAGGTCCTTGTCTCTCTATCTGGAGAGACATGCTAAAAGTTTGAAACATCAGCTGACTAATTCTAGTCATATTCTTTTGGTCAGATTTGAACTTCGCGGTTTGCCTCAGCTGGTCATCTAAAAATACTTTGGATGGATTCTCCTCATCTGGGGCTTTCATTTGAGCGTAAGAACGTCCAAAACTGATCACTAGAAGCCGAGATATGGTTGGATTTGCCCGCTTACTAATTGTTGCTTGTCTTGATTTGAAATCCAATCTCGCTACCAATTCGGGACATGCTGACAGGGTTTTTGAACTCGGCTCTTTAAATCGCCATAACTTTTGATCTAAGGTACCTAGGGAGATCATCAAGGTAGCTTTCTGACGGCAAAAAGTAGCTTTATCAATCCAAGCTTTTAAAATATGACTTTTCAAAGCTACTATGTCATGGCGGGCCATGACACAATCCTGCATTTTTACGTTTAGGTTCTGAATTTACAGTAATTGCATCAAGGCACCTAACAACTTATAAAAGCAAAATAAGGACTAAGCCAGCTTATTAAGCCTAAGAACATAAAATAAAAACCAGTTTAAACAATAAAAGACTGATTTGAAAATTCAACTTTGAGATCAGGGAATCAGTCTGCATCAACGGAAGGATTAAAGCTATTAATGACCAAAGTCTGTGTATTATTGTAAAAAATATTTAATTGTTGGTATACAAAGTCAAATGGTATCATGGCACAAGGTAAAAGCTAAGATATTAAGAATATCAAGAATAAAACTGAACCATGAAAAAGAAGATGCAAGCCACACAACCTAACAAGTACTTTTTGAGGTGCAAGTCAAACAATCTCAACTTGAGGCTAAGACTGAGAAAAACTCAAGCTATTTATTAATGCTTGAAAAATTGAGGTAAATAGCTTAAAGCTAAAGTTAACCAGAGATGGTTGATCCTTATAGTAGTTAAGGATCAGGTCAGATAGTCAAAATAATGATTGGGAAAGGAAAGATGGGCAACAGCGCTAACCAGAACAAGTTAGCCTAGGGATTTGAGGACAAAGACAGAAGCGGGTCAGGAGATGATGTTGGCTTTAGTAAGAGCAAGAGACCAGAAGAAGTGGAAAAACCAGTGCAAAAATCCAGATTTGGGCTTTATGCTAAAGTCGGTTAGTTTAAGTTTAAAAGACATACTTTCACTTTTCACCATAAAGGTTTCAAGTTCAAAACCTGTTGCAGTTTAAGGAGAAACTGTGGCAAACTTGACTGTATGAATGAAAAAGTGAGAATTCAAAAGTGAGAATCTAAAAGTGGCCAAGTTGACACTTTTTAAAATTTCAAATAGCTTTTTACAATAATTTAACTACCTTTTCCTGACTTTTTTAGTTGAGAGAATGGATAAAAGATATTCTATATACCCATAGTAGTGCTTTATTCCAGATAAATTGTTTCAATCTAATTTTGAAATTTTAAAATTATCAACTTGGCCACTTTTAGATTCTCACTTTTGAATTCTCACTTCTATATTCATACAGTCAAGTTTGCCACAGTTGCCGTTTAAGGTAAGCTTTGAAAATGATTAATGACTCTTTAAAATTTAGATAAAATACTAGGTTGAAGGGGAACCCCTAAAATAAAGGTAGAAGGGCCAGAAGGGGGATTCTTGACAAGGTGGGTGCCATTTTATTGGATGATCTGTGGTGGGATTTCATATGCAGATTATTATTTAAAATTTGTTCATCTAGATGATAAAGTTTATGATTTATCTGGGTTCATTTAATAAGGATTATGGTGTATTTTTGTTTAAACGTATCATCGTTTATTGTGGGGCTAGCATCTTTGCTGAATCGAATATAAATGCCTAACTAAAATAACTTTTTTAACAGAAGCGATTAGAATCGTGGAGCTTTAGTTGGATGAAAAATTTAGACTGATTTCTAGAACGTGGTCTAAACAAATATTAATATTTTTAAAAAGGCTATTGATTGCTATTATTTCATGTTTGAAAAATAGATATTTCAGCAATGGGGTAGGCTATTTACGCAGCGCTTGAGCTTGGTATACTAGCTTGATTGGGAGTGAGGATGGTTTGTTTGGTGGATTCGGCGTCCAAAACATGGGAGCTCGATTTAGAACGGCTAGGAGATATATGTTTTTCTTAGCAAATTACACGGCTTAGTTTTGACAAAAGCTTCTGAGACGTGGTACCTAAACAAGGGAGCGGACATTGTTCGCCAAGCACACTCACATGCATCTATAAGAAGCCACAATGGTCTGTGTGATGGTAGTTGGTTAGGATCTGAGACTTCAGAACATTCTGAACGGAAGCAGCTGTTTGATTTCTGACTACTGAAGAAACTGAAGTTTCAGTTAAACTCCGCTTCGATTCTGGAATGAATTCAAGGTTGTAAACTGTAGGAGTCATAGACTTGACCAATCGGAATCGAGGTCTTTGCATGAATGTCCTATTTCATAGCGTTTATTCTTGAATAGTGCTCCTCATTGTTTGCGCAAAAACTAAATGCAAAATTAAACTTCTTTTTGAATCAGCGTATAGAAAAATCAAGGACTCTTTTATTGCCATCTTTAGGGAGAAACTCAGGTAGCGAGTTGCAATGATTTAGTGCAGCTAGGCATGACAATTGGACATGTGAAAAGATATCGCTGCTTGTTAATAAACCCCTGGTCTCAAGCATATCTATATCTATGTTTTAATTTAAATGTGCTTGCGTGCGTTGATGTGATTGGCTCGATGTCCCGAATATTTTTTGGACTCAACTTGACAAAGTGCTGCTTACTGTTGGTCACCTAAAAGGAGGACTTATGTGTCAAGTGCAAGAAACTTGGCAAATCATCCCTTACTTTGGCTGTTCCAGAACACAATCCCGACTAAACAGGGTCAAAGGAATCAGTTGAGGTTTGTAAAGCCCTTATTGGGGGTCGCATTAAGGGTTTACATCAGAGTAAATAGGTTGGAGTAGATCGATGACGTAGCTTATGCATTTCCATGCCTGTTCCTGCCATTAATAATGCGAAAATACAGCACTGACGTCATAAAAGTACAAAGTTTGAAGACTCACCACGCCTCAATCGAATGCAATTAAAATCTTTAAATAAATGATTTGGAGGTATTCACCTTGCACCAAGTAGTATGGCATTTGTCGAAACTTCTACTGGGAACCAGCTGACCCCACCTACTTTTTACCAAAGGCTTAAAAGCAGGTTAAAATGCTAATCCCGATTTATGCATAGTTCCCAGCAATAAATAATCAGCTTCCTGCTCTACTTGTACCATACTCTAACAAAAATGGCTTCAAAAAAATCCCACTCCTCTCGAGCTCCTTTCTGGTTTGGAGGTGTTGCATGCAGCATTGCCACAGTTTGTACCCATCCCCAGGATCTGTTAAAAGTGAGACTTCAGACCCAGTATAATACCTCTCAAGGTATGGTAGGTACTGCTCTCCAAGTTTTCAAGCATGAAGGGTTTGGTGCATTGTATAGCGGTCTATCTGCCAGCTTGTTACGGCAAATGGTATAGATTTCACTATTTCATCATGCTTATAAACATAGACCTACTCCACTGTTAGATTTGGAACGTATGATTTTTTAAAATATCAGCTTCGTGATAAAGAAGGTAACTTTTTATCTATAATCATATATTGACTCAACTCAGGAAACCTGTCCTTCCCGAAATTAATCCTATCAGCTATCTTAGCTGGCTGCATTGGAGGCGGCGTAGGAAATCCAATAGATATCGTAAACGTTAGAATGCAGAACGATGGTCAGCTGAAACCACAGCTGCAAAGGAATTACAAGAACGTTTTGGATGGGCTTTATCAAATAACCCGAACCGAGGGTTTCTTAGTTCTGTTTCGAGGGCTAAGAACTTCCATGTGTCGGTCTGTTGTCATGACTGTCTCTCAGTTGGGCTCATACGACTTTATTAAGAGACAACTGCTGAGTTCTAGCTTGTTTGAAGAAAATCTAACTACTCATTTTACCTGTTCTCTTCTCGCGGTAGGTATATTTGCTTAAGATATATGTATAGTCTTATCTTCCTTTACTAAAACTCACATTCCAGGGTCTTGTCGCAACAACAGCTTGCTCCCCACTTGATGTTGTCAAAACTAGGATCATGAATTCCCATCAAAGCTCCCCAAGAACTATTTCTGGTGGGCCTTTGTCCTCCATAGTCCATATCTGCCGGACCGAAGGCCCTCGAGCCTTATTGAAAGGCTGGGTTCCATCTTATCTTCGGTTGGGACCCCATACAGTTATTACCTTCATGGCCCTAGAACAGTTCAAGTCGAAATACTCCGATTACGCATCACGGCAAAACACCCTAACTCCCCAAGTCCCACAACCTGCCACCTTGGCCACTTAGATTTGATTTCCTTTCGAGTGCAACACTCACGTAATCTCATCGTTCGCGTACTTCCCCTGCCATTTATTTAATATCAACTTGTTTATAGAAGCTGTCACCTCTATTTTTATTAGCCTTTGAGTACCCTTAAAGCATCTCAATAGGTGAAGCAAGATGTGAACTACTTGTCTTGGTTTACAACATCAATGACATAGTGGCAAAATATAAAGGAGCCCCAGCATGTTATGAACAAGCCTTTGTTTTATCAATTCCTCTAGTACTCTTTGATCAATTTATTAGAAATTTAATCATTTGAAACCAGACGAGGTTCCATTTCACTGCAAATTTAAACTACATTCACCAACTTATCCATTCTTTGACTAGCCAGTGTATACTCCCGTCAACAGCATATCTAATAGTAAAGAAGATCCACCAGAAGCATCACACAAAAGTTGAAACATCCCAGATAAAACATCGAGAGCTTTGGTCTAAAGTTTATCAGACTTTGTTGAGTGTATATATATTATCTTTTACAATCTACGCTTAATTAGCCACTAGGCTGAATAAGGCCTGTCAGATTTAACATTGAAGCTATCAATCCAGCAAGGTAAATTTCGCTATGATATTCTCAATAGCTGGACTATCATCCTATTTTTGCGCTTCTTCAGGCTTGGCTTGCCTTTTCCATACAATTTGTTTTTTAAATATACAAAAACTATTTCTTCGCCAATAGCCAGTTTACACGTTAAGCACTTTAGATATAAAAACATACCACACTGTAGTCTTTAAGATGCAGTGACTGGCAACCCAGTTCAGCATTTCCATGTCATGGTAAAAAGATTTGTAGTGAAATATTTACACAAATGGATGCCAACCTCTTTGGCAAGGGTTGAAACCCTGATCAGCTGTGAAATGTTGCCGAGCCCCTCACTCCGTAGAAAACGGGCCAGGTAATGTCACCAAACCCATGGCCAATTCACAAAGGCTTCCACTTCAAAGAAGGGGGCTACAAGGTTCAGATTGCTTAGGATAACTTCCACAACAAAATTAAATTTGGCCACCATCATGAAATCCCAAGCACGCCAACCCCCGTCCAGTCTCCGCCCCTTTTATTCGAAGATCAAGTGGATAAACCTTTGATCCTTCCATCTTTTCCTGGTGTATTTAACGCTTAAACAGAATGAAGTATACGATCGCCCAGGTATATGTTACTATGGATTCATACCGCCCCTTCATTTCATCTCCTCAACAAAGCAATTCTTCTCCAACAAAATTCGGAAGGAGGTAGGGTAAATGCAACTTATTGAGAGAAAACGATATTGAAGATAGGGGATAACCTGGGTGTCAAAGATTTTTGACCTTGAAGATTTTATTTTTGTTGAGCTTATTGGTTTTTACATCTTGTCGGAGTGTGGATAGGCAGGGGTATTTATGGAGACATGTGGGCTACCGATTGGTGTGGGTTGGTGACAGCGGTCTGGCCAGCTTTCATCCTAGGATCATGTCAGGAACCACTTCCTGACATCATTAATTATGCTTAAGAAATTTTAAATTGTCCCCAATCATGGTTTGGATTTCCTAAGGCATGTCACCAAATTCCCTGATCATCCAATTCCTCTGATGATTGTCTCATCTCCAGGGTATTGTGAAACCTTACATTGCTCAAAACCAAAGTCCAATCATAAACATTTCAAGCTTGTGATCAACCCTTGGCTCCTGATACATAACAGATGTGTTTGAGATCCCCCAATGTTGGACCTTATGACCATATAAGTTAATAATGCCCTTCCTTAATTTTTGTTTGTTTAATAAAAGCTTTATCCTGTCCCACATACAAGATTTATTGCTTGGTACAACAGTTTGAAATAGGAAACCTTTTCAGTGCCTAGAATGCTTACTACTTATGCTGGTGGTGGCTTGGGTGTATTAGCTTTGCTACTATGTATGACCCTCTTCTTGATCTCCTACAACACTGAGTTGGTCCTCCTGGTTGTGATTCCTGTTATGAAGAATGCAAGCACTACTGCTGGGTTGATGAAAATGGCCACCTTGCCTGAAATTAATATGGAATACTAGATGAAGATCAGAGACCTGATTCTTGTGAAGCGGGTCCCTGAAAGATCACATGAGCCCATTTGTATAGGAAGTCTCTAAGCCAACAACAAGGTACCTGTGAAAAACACAATGGAGGCTGGTCCACAGACATGGGCTGGTGTTGGCTGAGTAAAAGTTAGTTGTCCAATTGACATAGATCAGTGTCATGTTTGTTGCCCAGCTACAATGGCGGGTGTATGTTCTTTATGCCTTTTGGGTACCAATTTGAGGAACACCTATCAGTACTGCACAGGGGTAAAAATGTACCCCAGGATGGATGCAGCATATGGTATTGAAGCCCTAGGACCAACTGGGGCTGGAATAAAGCTGTGGTTCATAACCACAATGGTTGAAGTTTCTCTGTCCACGTCTTATGGGTAGTGTTAAGGGGACACTTACTAAAACTATGTAAGCATGTGGTGCCTAAAACCACCATTATGGTATTTATCCAGAGAAGTAGTTGTTAAACCTAATAAATTGGAGTGTTTAGGAGGTAAGTTTGGCTACTTTGCATTCAAAAGCCCAGGCTACCCACTTGGGTGAATATGAAGAGGCAAGAATATCACACAGTATCAAGCTTCTGGTAGCCATAGTTGGAAGAGCACCACTATTGTCCAGATAGCTTAAATGGATAGCAAGTGCTAGGTCATTACTGTATAAATTACAATATCCCAGGGAGATGTTGAAAGCGTCTTGAAACATCTCTCCAGGGTAGTATGTGATTAGCGCAAAGGAGGGGTAAACCTCAGGAAAATGTTTGTCCAGCATTTGCTATGGCGGCAAAATACCAAGACAGCTCAGAGAGTTACATATGAACGCTTTTGCTACACAGGCAAAATGTGGAGAAAGAATCAAAAAGTACTTTGGCAAGCCAAGAAGATGTTTCCAACTTGCGGCTTACAATGAAAGTAAGGGCAGGTTTGACTCAGGAAAACATTGTGGACCAGGATGGTATCAACACTCCAAATGGAAAAAGGTTAAACCTGCCAGTGAAGCGTTGAAACCCTATCCAGGGCTTGGAAAGGCTGTGAAGATGGTGGGAAAACATTCCAATATGATTAGTGACGGGTCATTGGATGATCCTGAGGCTTTTTTTACTGATGCTGGTCACTGATGGAAAAGCTCAAAGTTTAAAAAAACCATCTAGATAAATTAAAAGGATGTTTTAGGCTTTTATTGAGGTAAGCAAAAGGCTGATTCCATGATAGAAAAGAGACTGTGTGAAATATCTTAAGCTATGAAAAGGGCATCCTTGCCAGGGATTCATCCTGTGGGGGGTTCCTGGGAACTTGCGGGCGGACAGCCTGCGGGCCCTGAAGGTAGGGCCCACCACAAGATTGGTGCTAACTTAACAATTTAAGATAACAATTTGCCCAGGAGGGCCCAGGGTCTGCTTGCGGGTACTATTGAATCAACCAGGCCAGTGAGAGTGATATACATCACCCCAAATATATGAGTGGAGGTGGATTCATTGGCTGCAACAGATTCTTGCGGACAGTCAGGCCGCAGGGTGAGATGTGGTGTCATTGGAACTAAATAGGCGGATAGGTAGTTGTACTTGCCGCGGAATAGCAGAGGAGGTATGGTGATTTTGGTACCTTCTCTGTAAACGGTTGTCATCTCTCTAGTTCTAGCCTCTGGTTTGTAGATTAAGATTTCCTCTAGTGTGAACTCCAAATATGCCAGGTTTGGTGGATATTCTGTGAAATGTACCAGGCCAAAGAGAGCTCCTAGTGGACAATATAGTTTGGGCAGCTGGTCCACAGTTTCTTGGGGTGGATAAGTGGGAGGCACAGAACCGCAGGAGTTGGACTGCAAATGAAATAGAACTAAAATCAAGTATGGGATAACTTGGTTGAACCAAAGGTTCATGTCACTTTATTGCAAGAATGGCAATGGGTAACTTCCTGGTGGCCCAAGGTATAAGTATACCCATCTGCCATGGTGAAACTTTTACAAATTCCTTTGGGCCTGGTGCTACTGTCTACCAGGTTTTTACAGCCCTTGGCGGCATCCATTGCGGGAGTTATTGCATTGGCTGGTTCAAACTGAGAAAACTCAAATTTCCCTTTCAGGCTGTGGGATTTGGCATCTTTGGGTGGCCTGCATTCCACAGAAAGTTTCTTTGCTTCCCTGCCGCGGTAGCCCAAGTTATTCTGGAATCTTTGGCTTGGCCTGCACTCTCATTGGTTGGGTTAACAGGAATCTTTGATGTGGGGAGCCTTGACACAGGTAATTTTAGTTCATCAAGCCTTAGGAGATTCCCCAAAGTCAAATCCCGCTCTGGTTCAAGTCCAAAAATCTGCGGGCTGGCAGCCCGCAGGGTATCAGGTTTGAATCCCGTAGTTGAGGTTTTTCTGAGCATAGTTGACAGGAGTTTGTCATTTGTGACAATCCTAAAGAGAAAACTCTTAAAGAATGGGGTATATATAAGTGGTTAAACAGTGAAGCTGGAGATCTGATAAAAGCACATCTTATCATCTATCTGTTAGGCTATGCCATCCCAAGAACGACATCTTGATTTACACCATCTCAAATTTATTCTGAGAAGGCATTTTTTGTGTTAGTACTTTTTAATCAAAAAAAACAAATAAACAGTAGAATAGCTAGATTTCAATTATAAACTTATATCACGGCATCCCAAAAATATGGCAGCTCAATTCTGATGTTGCAAGTCAAATTAGTTAACCCTTATTTTGCTAACTTTATTTACATATGGGATCAATTAATGTGGGGCATGGTTACGCCATCTCAAATTTACACCATTTGTCATATGCTAAAATAAACCTATACCAGCACTAAATCAAAGAATTTTGTATAATTTCAGAAGATGCTTCATTGTACTGTAAATTCAGAACCTAAAGGTAAAAATGCAGGATTGTCAAATTCTTTTGCATGAACTCATCAACTTAATGAAGTAATTTTCATCCCAGAACAACTTACTTTTTTATATAAAAGGATGAAAAATATTCCAGTAAGTTGGTGAGTTTACGCAAAAGAATTTGACAATTCTGCCTTTTCCCAACAGGTTCTGAATCTACAGTATTAATCCAAGACTCTTATAATACATTCAACCTAAAACAACGACATTAAGGCAGTCCTACTATTAAATACTATTAATGTTTAAAGCCCCCTTTTTCTATATGTTTTTATAGCTTATCTATAAAGGGATATTGTGAAGGGGTTCTTCTCAATGAAATATTTTATTAGTGGTTTTAATATCTAGTATTGCTTTTATGCCATTTCAATTTATCTCATCTTGAATTCCACTAGGTTCCATACCATTCAATTGATTTGATGCACATAGTGAATAGCAGAAAATAAAGGGGAATTGCATATGGCGCCACAATAAGCTATATCAATTCCACAATCTCAATTCTTGCTTACCAATTTTCAGAATTATACTTTCACGCCAAATATCACTTCAATAAAAAATGTAAGAAACCCAATGAAAATCTGTGTAAATAGTTTTAAAGGCTATGGCAACAAGCAAAAATACTTCAGATTCAAACAAAATGATTTCAGATTTAAACAAAATCCAAGTCACGCGAGATTCAGGATTCAATTAATTTAAATATTTTTGGTTAATAAATGAACTGTCAAACCAAAAACAAAATTTCACTAACCCATCATAAGAAATTATATCAAACATCAAGCGGTGTAGTTCAAACCACAAATGAAATGAACTGATGCAACAAGTGAAATCAATGGATGCTGTTCCGGAGTATATTATAATCCAATCAGGATTCATATGAGGCACCAACAGAAGGACTAAAGTGAAACAAAACTTGAGCAATCTAGAAGCAAGATTACACAAGCACAAAACAAAATGAACTCACACAAGATGTGTAGTATGAGCAGCCTAAAATAGAAAATTAACAGTTTAACAGCCAATCAACAGCTATCCAATTTAGGACCAGAGGCATTTTATCCATTTTCATGGCTCCAGATTTGTATGAAAAGGTTTTGAGAACCTTCCAAATATGGACTTGAGATTACAATAAAAATAATTCATTAAATTTTAAAATTTCTACTTTTAGTGATTTTATCCTAGGTTTTTTTACAATGGTTTTTACAAGCAATATCTTCAACTGCGCCAGCAGCCAAGCCAGCTGCAATGGAGGCAAGGCTCAGAACGTGGAGGCACCCGTTTACACCCAAGCCCTTGAGGCGGGTAACAAGGAAGCTGACCTGTTACTGTCCCCCAACCCATATGGCTTCAAATTGTTTGAGAGTCACTTAGCGTCTAGCTCTGCCCTTGCTCCCACACCCACCCCCTGCACAAGCTGCCTGTCAACTAACCAATCAGGATGGCAACCTCAATCCAGAACAACTTTCTGCCACCACCCAACCTGCTCCCCCTCAGCCAATCAGGCTTCAGCTCCCACCACCCAGCGCCCCAAATGCAGAATAATCACTTCCCAAATTCTTCAGGAAATTTTGGCATTAAACCTACAGGGTCTGTCATGGGACCAGATTGCCGCCCAGTTGCAATTTACCCAAGCCACCATAATGCGGGAGTTCAACAACCTAATGAATAAGGGAAATCTGATTGGGACAGCCAAGAAGCCAAAGAAGGCCACAGAGTCCCAGATAACCGAGGCCTACCCAATAATGCTTAACCTCCTCCAGTGGGACCCCAAGCTTCCCTTGACCCAGGTCCGGAAGCAACTTTCACACCATGGCATTTGGGTGTCTGAGCACATGGTGCAGCTCTGGATGCACAGAAAGGTGGCTTCCATACGGGTTCTTACCAATTTTGCCGGCAACCAATGGGATGGCACTGAGGATTCCCCATATGACACCACAATCAAATCAACCCTGGTCAGATGCTTGACAAGTCTAACAGATGACATCATGTTTGTCTTGTACTACAAGTTATCAATTGCATTTGACAATTTTGGTGAGCAAGGAAAAGCCGCCACCAAGAATGAAAGGAAGAAGGTCAGGAAGGGGACTTTCATTGGTGCATTTCTGGCTGTTTCAGCCAAGGGTTTTGTCTACTATCAGACAAACTCTGATTTAATTGATGGGTACTCATACGGCCACATCCTCAGTGGATTGCTTGACTCATGGGATGGCTCAAATTCCAAATACTGGGTTTTCTTAAGCCACCAGATGGAGGGAAGCTCCACCGCCCTCAAGGCCATCCAGGGACGTGGGCACCAGGCCTCAGTCTATCCTGCCAGCCATGCAGACGTCCATCTGGCTGATGTTGTCTTCTTCAACATTGGAGATACACTACAGGAGTGCCGCCCTCAGGCTTTCAACAACCTCTATCTTGGGGTCCTTGATCACAATTTTCTCTTTGATCACCAAATAGTGGCTGACTTGTTTGCCCAAATTGTCTTTCACATGAACATAGGCAACCAATCACACAAGGATAAGCACCTCCCATCCTGTGCCAGAGCCATCTACCAGCCCATCCAGCCAATGACTGATGAGGAGTACAATGAGAGGTATATGGCGGCCATCACGCGCAATCCTCCTGCCTCCACCCCCGCCACCAACACCCCCCACACGCAAACCAACCCATCCAATCCCAGACCCCCCAGGCCAGCACTGCCTCTACATCCTCCTTCCTGCGCCATTCTGCCTACTAGGCATCACTCTTCCCCTCCCCAATAAAGCCCCTGTTGCCAAAAAATTTCTATTTATATTATCTTTATTTTGAATTTCAATTGTTTGTGTTCTCTTTGTTTATAGTTGGTTTTATTCTTTATGTTCAGCTTATTTCTATAAAATCATATATTTACTATGTTGTGTATCTAGATCCTGAACACAGTTATTTTTAGCACCCAAACATAGCCCCTTGTGTAAATATTAACAATGATTTGGTGATCAGCTAATTTTGAATTAGAAAATTATAGTGTTAACTGTTTTTAGATAAAGTTGTTACTGATCTGAATTCAAAACCTTAATGATAAACTTTAAGCCAATCAGGAGCCAAGTGATAAAGTGATTGTTGTGACATAAAGGGTCATTTAATAATTCTTTGATGCATGTGCGCTAATTGGTATGATTGGCTGGATGTTTTGCCATTGTATGCCATTGCTGCTGTGGCAAAACATCCATCCAATCATATCAATTAGCGCACATGCATCAAAGAATTATTGAATGACCCTTTATGTCACAACAATCACTTTATCACTTGGCTCCTGATTGGCTTAAAGTTTATCATTAAGGTTTTGAATTTGGATCAGTAACAACTTTATCTAAAAACAGTTAACACTATAATTTTCTAATTCAAATTTAGCTGATCACCAAATTGTTGTTAATATTTTCACAGGGGGCTATGTTGAGCGCCAAAAATAATATGGTAATCAAGGAAACAATGCCAACACAAAGCAAACAACACACATATTGAGATGAGCGTAAAACATATATACAATGGGTAAAAAGATGGGATAATGTAGTAGATGGGAAAACAAAAAGGAATAAACAAAGAGGCAACAGTATCAAAATAATACAGAATTTATTGGGGCAAAAGCTATAAAAACATATGGAAAGGTTAGTAAAAAATCAAATGAGAGAACTTGAAAAGCTTTTAAAGGACCTTGACTTGGCAATTGCCAAAATCAAAGACATTGACCGCAAGGTCAAAGCAAAGGTGAAGTCCGCCGTCCTTGAAGGCAAGAAACTTGACAGGGTGACATCCAAGGCATTAATGACCAAAATGCCTGACACATCAGAAATAACAATCAAGTGCTTACTTAATATTCAGAAAACAGTGGTTGAGGGGCTCCAGTTCAAGGCTTACAATCTTTCTGTGCTGTCTGTCTGGGTTGATGACCCGGAGATGTATGCTCACCTCAAACCCGCCAAGCGTGCCAGGGCGGAGGACACCAAATTGCCAGCGCAATTGATTGCGCCAAGAATGGCCAAGCCGGCTGAAGCTGCCGGCAAAGAAGAAACACAAGAAGGTAACCTAAAAAATAAAATTAATAAATTTTCAAAATACTTACCTTTTTTTCTTAGAAAACGTAGACGGTGAACTCTGCCGGGTCCTGGTCCCTTTTGTCCCGGCCACCTTTTATGCTAATTATGCCACTCACGTGGCCAAGCAATTGTATCCGTCCCCCCTGTTGTGCAGGAGCTTGAAGACAGAATTCACGGGTCCTTCCCAATGACAAGGGACGCGCTAGCCGGGCTGACGCATTCTGAGGGGGCATCTGAGTGGGCAGTTACTGCCTACAAGGATGCCCAACTGGTCCGCCTGGACCCGGTATCCCTCAGTGGAGTTTACTGTGTAAACTCCATTGAGCTTGTTTGGGATGTCCTGGTGACGCTCCCATTCAAGAATGTACTGGATATGGGCCATGCTCATTGGCTGATTGCTTCTTCTTCCCAGTGAAGCACACCCTGTCTTACCTATTGGAGAACTTTGGGCGTGCAGTGAGCAAATTGGCTGTTGCAGATGCAACAGCTGTAAAGAAGACCAAGATCCTCCTGGCAGACTTTGGGCTGGCCTGGAGTGCAGATGAGACAGGGCTCCCCTTGGCAATGGATCTTACCTTTGCAAAGACCAGGCACGACAAGAAGATCAGCACAGTCTATAATAAATTGTGTGAGTTCACAGAAGCCTTTGCAGGGCAAAGGCTTCATCTGGTTGTTTACCTGGGGTTCTTATTCTTCTTTGGGATGGGTGCGTTTGTTGAGGACCTGGACAGGATCCTTCTGGGGATCAACAAAGCCCGGCTTGCACTTGACAGGAAGAAGGTCCCCCTGGATACAACTTGGTTGATCATGTGATCCAGGACGCCCTGGTCCTGGCAGGCATCTTTGGGTTTGCAGCCCCGCCTGAAAAGCTGCTGCTTCACTCCCACCTGAACCTACTTCCTTTAACCAGCAGGAGGGAGTATTTCAATACAGGTGTATCCACTGTCCATGGTGTGGCGGTGGAGGTTGTGTGCCACCTCCATTGTGGGGTGGGTACATAGCGCCAAACTCACTACAGGAGTTTGTAATAAATTCTCTCTTCTAATAAACATCTTTATACTCTACAATATTTTTATTATAATTAATTTTTCAAATAACATTTTAGCAAACAAGATTTGCAAAATATATTGCGGAAATGGGTTTCATAAAAGTATAAAATTATACATTAATAAAATAAATTCTAGCTTGTACATTTTACGTTTAATTTTTTTAAAATTATTTTTACATTTATTTGACCAAAGTGATTTAAATATTTTTGCGTAATCCAGTACTGAGCGTTTGGGATTACCTCAGATGGCATAATAAAATAATATACAATAAAATAAATAAATAAATTACTTACATCTATTGATGGATCTTCTGAATATGATTCCGGGCGTGGAAACATCTAAATATAAAATGATAATTAATAAATATTGAATAATAAATTAGAGAATATAAAAAAGTTGGACACACTAAGCCTTTAATTGATTGGCTGTTTGGCTAGGCACGCAGGGATGAACAAATCAGTGTGGCCATAGAATT
Source organism: Entomophthora muscae (assembly GCA_014839935.2). Lineage (NCBI taxonomy): Eukaryota > Fungi > Entomophthoromycota > Entomophthoromycetes > Entomophthorales > Entomophthoraceae > Entomophthora > Entomophthora muscae. Next base: position 114,141 of record QTSX02005849.1, read on the forward strand.
TGGCCACAGTCTTAGCTGGGAGGGTATGTATCCCAGCCTGCAGCAAATCAAACAGGTACTCAGTCCCAGTTGGGGTTTCTTGCTTGACAACTTGCTTGAGCCACTGTCACAAGTGACAAACTCCTGTCAACTATGATAATTAAAAGACCTCAACTATGGGAGTCAAACCCTGGCATCTCGCGGGCCGCCAGCCCACAGGGCCAGCCACCCGGCTGCCCGCAGTTTTCAGGGATTGAATCAGGATTGGATTCAACTTCGGAGAATCTCCTGAAGTTTGATGAACCAAGTTTGCCTACAATGATGCCCCCCGCGCTAGAGGTCCCTGTTAACCTAACCAATCAACGGGCCGGTTTAGCCACAGACCCCAGAATAACCCGGGCCACATTGGAAGAAGAAACAAAGGTACCTTCCATAAGAAACAGGCCACCCAGAGATGACCCGTCCCGTGACCTGGTTGAAGGATTGGAGTGCTCTAGTTGCAAGTCAGCCAATGAAATAACCCCCGCAATTGTTGCCACCAAGGGCTGTGAGGACCTGGTAGAGAGGAAAACCTGGGCCATGAAAATCTTTGAAAGTTTTGCCATGACAGATGGGCATACTTATACCCTGGGCTGCCAGGAAGATGCCCATTGCCATCCTTGCAATAAAGTGACATGAACCTTTGGTTTGACCAGATCATACCATACTTGTTATTAGTTTTATTTCACCTTCAGTCTACTCCTTGCGGCCCTGTCCCCCGTGTCCACATAACCCAAGAAACCGCGGACCAGCCGCCTGAACTTTACTGTCCACCAGGAGCTCCCTTTGGCCCAGTACATTTTACCGAGTACCCACCCAACCCGGCATATTTGGAGTTTACTCTGGAGGAAATCCTTATCCACAATCCTGAAGCTATAACTAGAGTGACTGAGACCATATACAGAGAAGGCATCAAAATCACCAGACCTCCTCTGCTATTCCAAGACAAGTATAATTTCCTGACTGCCTATTTAGTTCCAATGACACCGCCTCACACCCCACACCCCGCGGCCCAACCGCCCACAAGATTCCGTTGCCGCTGATGAATCCACCTCCACCCAGATATTTGGGGTGATGTATATCACCCTCACTGGGTTGATTGATTCCATGGTGCCTACAACCGGACCTTTGGCAATACTTGGAAAATTGTTATCTTATATTGTAAAGTTAGCCCCAATCCTGTGGTGGGCTCTCCCTGCTGGGCCCGTGGACCGTCCGCCTGCAAGTCCTCGGGAACCCCCCACAGGTTGGATCCCTGACAGCCACCCAAAGACTTCCTCAATGGGATTTAGGAAGGGCAAATAGGCAAGGAGGAAGAGAAGGCGCATATTTGCTGTGGCCAATTGCTGGGGGCCCACTGCAATGCTTGTGTTGATCATTGGGAATTCCTCAAGAATATCAGCCACCTTGTGGAGACCAACATTGTCCAACAAAATCACATTGGTGAAGCCTGGGCTTGTGCGCCTCAGGTGCTCCTGGACCAATCAGAGAAATGATAGGAAGGTCCGGCTATTGTGGGAGCCTAGTATCATTTGGTAGAGCTTGAAACCTTTGGACCGAGGAGAGCCACCATTGAGTATGCTGTGGCGCGGACTGCAGCACACCAAGCCATCCCATCATTGGAGCCTCTGGGGACATACCCATACTCATTGTGCATCAACGAGGCAAATGCTGATTTGTTGATATAATAGAATTTCACTGTCTCCTTGGCTTTGAGGGCAGTGTACGCCTCCGTGTAATTTTCCGGATGTCAATGTTGGCTGGGCTGTTCCAATTGTAGGGGGATACCCTGAGCTTTTTCCAAGAAAATCACATTCCCTTCACCAGATGGTAGTAAAAGGAAATTGAGGCCTCAGTCCCAAAAGCGGACTTGACCATGGCCTGTATATTTGCCAGTTCAAGATGGCAGTCCAGGTGATCCACTGGCAGATTGCCCATTTGTGCTCCTTGGTGAGCATGGTTGACACACGCAAGGATTTCTCTGCAGCAAGGACACAACCAGTATTAATGAATTTATGGAAGGTCTTGCTGGCGTATTTGGGATCCACTCCAACAATGGCCATGGCCACCTTGTAGTCACCTGATTCCCGCATTAGCTTAAGCAGGATGATGTGTTTGATGTCGGGGATGTGCTTCTGGGCAGGCTTTTTGGCAGTAGGGGTCAACTCATTGGGATTGGGCACAACACAGGGCATGGGCACCTTGGTATAAAACGCTGCAACTTTCTTTAGCACCAGCTGTCCCTCATCAGTTTGGTAGAACTGGGGCTCCTTGTCATCCTCCTGATTGCCATCACTGATGTAGGGCTTGTAGCTAGTATCAATTACAGGCTTCACCTTCTCCAGCATGGTTGACGGGACTGACTCTTGCCAGTACACAACGTCAAACACATACAAAGTAAGTTCTACCTCCTTGTTTCTAACCATTTTGGTAGTGGTGACCTTGGTTGGCTTCCGGGTCAGCTTTGGGACCCAAGGGTTTATGCTCCACACCCTAGCAGCTTGTGCTCCTTGAACCGGCTGTGTCAGTGAAGTGTCACTATGGAACTCTCCTCTCCTGACTCCCTCCTGAGTAGGCACTTGTGTTATACTAAGTCTATTCTTTGACCTGCGGGGCAACCACAACTGCGGCGCACAACGGGTGCAATGGTAGTCTGTTGCTGTGTTTCTTCCACTTTAAAATTTAATAAAATATTAAATAAAACTTAATTAAGTTACTCCCTATTTTTAATTTTTACTTTTATCTGTTTATGGATATTCAATTAATATTTTTTCCCACCCAATATCCCAATTATAGATTTTTTATTTCTTAGTTAGTTGTTTTTGGTTTTACAACACCCATTTTAGAACACCCAAAATGTTTTCTGCCCATTTTCCCATACTTTACGCCAAATTAAGCACCCAAAACAATATTTTAAAATTTATGTCTTGGATTGTGTGTCTTATTTTAGATATCTTAGTATCATTCTTGATTACAATCCATTGCACACAACATTTGAGTGATTTTGTTTACATAGTGAGTTGCTATTGTGTTTTGTTTTTGGATTGACTTTTGACACACCTTGCTTGGGTGTATTTTGTCACCAATTCACATAGTAAACATATGTATACCAAAAGTCAACTTGCACCATTTTGTTTGTGAATCAATGTATTTTGGATTGTATTTTGAATAGTTTTGCTTTGAAAATGAGCACTTATTTGCTGTGTTGACTCATTTTTCCTATTAACGCCAATAAAACCTGTTAACAGAGTGTATATTTTAACCTGATAGTTGTATTTTGTTTAAATCTGAAATCATTTTGTTTAAATCTGAGTTATTTTTGGTTGTTGCCATAGCTTTTAAAACTACTGTAAGGGGATGGTCTTTTTTGCTATCAGTTGACATATGGGCACCAGTTGGGGTCTTCTTGGGAGGGGGCCACAATTGGCGTGGGCTTGCAGGGTTGCAGCCACAGTGGACTTTGCAAAATCCATCACAGTTGCAATTTTCTTAAGGGACATAAGCATCCCTTGATTTTCAACCATTTTGAGAACAATCTCTGGGGTGATTAGCTTTTTTCTGCATCTTGCAGGCTGATTGGCTGGAGGTGGGGTGTGTCTGGCTTGGGAACCAGACAGTGCCATCTGATTGGCTGTTTCTGGATTCTGGCTTCCATGGGTGGCCCCTTGGCTCAATTGGCTGGTTCTGGATGTTATTGTTGATACACAATCTGGATTAGCAGCTGCCTGTGTATGATGGGCAAACAGGGCCATGCTTGAGGACGCGGGAGAAAAAACACACTCCTGGGTAGTGCTTGGGGAGGGGCATGCAGGTTGGGTGTGACCATAGACAGAGGCTACACTATTGGAAGACCCAGTGTAGCCCTGCATAATTTTTTCAAGGCCAGGGAACAGCTCATTTATTTGGTTGTTAAAAAAAAGGCATAATAAATTTTGTATTAAAAAATTAAACTCAAAAAGAGAAGTGTATATTTTAATCAATTTTATTGTTAAGTATGTTAATTTAGTGAATATTAAAATCTAAATTTTAGCTGTCCTAAAATGAAATAGGGTGATTTTTGAGAATGCCTGTGCTTCCTAAAAGAATTAGCACAAATCCATTCTAAATCTTTTGACATTTTTTGATATGCCCATAAATTATATTTATAGCAAATTCATCTCATTTTCAATTTGAAATTTGGTTCTTGGATTTGATAATCCTGCAGTTTCAGATTTTTTAAATTTTCCATGATATCTATGATTTGTTTGAAATACAGGAAATCTCAAATTGTACATTACAATCCTGCATTTCTGATTCATTTATCCCACATTTGTTTGCTGTGTTTTGTCTTTTGTTAGTTGAGTTATCTGCTCAAGAGATTCAAAATTTGCTAATTTAAATAAATAGTAAAAGTCAAAATAAATGGTTGATTTGATTAAATATTTTAATTTTCACTCAGCCGAGTTGCCCAAAAAAGTGATTCAAAATTTGGATCAAGGATTTGAAAATCCCACATTTTTATGTTTAGGTTCTGAATTTACAGTAGTATCATGGGAAGCCACATACTGTCCATATACATCATAGTGGTCATGAGGCTTATCTGAGTAATGTTCTCTCTAAGTCACAGGGCTTGTCCAAGTGTTGTTCCAATTAGAACTCAAAAGATTTGATCCTTGTAATAGATGGTTAAATGATAGCAGTGCCACCAACTTATTGATTAGTTGGAGAATCATTTGGAAGGTCACTCAGGGAATTAGTTTCCCAAGAGGGAGTAATCAAAGATGTTGCAACATCTCCCCCTGGGGTACTAGAAGGTGGAACCTTGGGGTTGCACTTGGTATTAATCCAGTTTGGTGTTGGGTACTGGGAGTCAGGACTTCTGTTGCGCTGTTCTTGCTTTACAGAGGCAGAGATGGTTGTGGTGAATACGTTTGAGCTCTGTCTGGTGCCAATACCCTTGATGAGGTAGGTATTATTTGGCTTGACTTCCATGAAAATTCCTGGTCCTCTCAAACCTTGATCTAATTTGTGTTGATTGTGGTTGACAACCCAAATTTTGTCCCCAACTTGGAATCTCTCTTGTTGGAGAGGGATCAAATCCCTCCCAATTATTTTCTTTTCCTTGTCTTACTGGTCTTTTCTGGCACGCTGTACGCCTGGATTGTTGTTGTCTGGTACTTTCTTGGGCAGAGGTAATTGTGGTCCTGCTTTAGTACTAACAATGGAAGGGTTATGCCCATAGACAAGTTCATACAGGATTTTGCTTGTATTGCAGGTAACTTGTGTTTTATACATCATAAGTGCTGTTGGTAGCATGTCACTTCAGGCTTTTGGATTGTTGGCAGACAACTTAATGAGGGCTTCTACAAGAGACCCGTTCATTCTTTCTACTATTCCATTTTCTTACAGGTGATAGGGACTGGCTATGGGGTGTTTTATTGTGTTTTTGTCAAGGTAGACTATGGTGTCAATGGCTTTAAGTTTGGTGTCTCCGTCTGTGATTATGAGTTCAGGATTCCCTAATTTCGCTATGATTTCTTTACCAATAAAATGTCTTACATCATTTCCTTTATGTTCTTTTATAGCTTGTGCTACAGGCCATCTGATTACATAGTCAATAGCTGTGATAATGTACTTTTTGCCTTTGTTATTGCTGGACATTGGTACCACAATATCCAGTGACCACATTTTGAAAGGTTGTGTGACTGATACTGGTATCACTGATTTGGGGGTGCCTTGGAGTGGGCGTACTTCTCACAGACTTTGCATTGCTCTAGTACTTTCTTGATGCTGTCCAGAATGTTGGGCCACCAGTAGTGTGCCTTGAGATATTCATGCAAGTTCCTGCTATGAGTGTGTCCCAGATCTATGTGGTATCAAAGGATTGTGTCAATATTTTGTGTTGACAGGACGTAGGGTACAGTGTCACTATTTGGTAATATGCGGTGTAGATTACCATATACGTTTTTGAACAGGTGTTTGTTCTTGGGGACTTTCTCTTGGATGTCTATTGGTGTACCAGGTGGGGACCCCTCTTGGAGATTCCCCATGATTAACATGGGCTAATTGGGGTCTCTATCAGTGCATAGGAGATTTTTACAGTATAGCCTTGATAGGGTGTCTGCAGTAAGCATTTCTTTGCCTGGTTTGTATTTGATTATCATGGGGTAACTTTGGATAAGGCTCATCCATTCTGCTTGTTTTCTAGATAGATGTTGTTGAGTCTTGAAGAAATCCAATGAATTGTGGTTGTTTAGCACTTTGAATATCTGTGCGCCTTCCAGGTAACTTTGCCACTCCATTAGGCAATGGGCAATGGCTACCAGTTCTTTGTCATATATTGAATATCTTTGCTTGCCATCAGACAGCTTTCTTGATTCATATGCTACAGGGAGGAAGTCCTTTTTCTGCAGTCTGAATTTGGAGTACATCTACTATTGCATAACTGGAAGCATCAGTTTCTAACTTGTATATTCCATCACAACTCAGGTAATATAAAATGAAAGCAGTGACCATACACTCCTTTAATTACCAAAAGTGTTGATCTCTTAACAGTGTCCATTTAAATTTATTTGTCTTGCCTGTGATTGTGGACAAGGGGGAAGTCAGGGCACCCCAGTCAGGGATAAATTTTCTGACATAAGCTATCATGCCTAGGAATGTACAAAGTTCAATTTTATTCAGTGGAAAGGGCATGTCAGTTTTTGTCTTGTATCTTTTCTGGTTCTGGCTTAACTCCATCTTTGTTGATGATGTGTCATAGGAATGGAAATTCTGTTGATAATAAATCACACTTTGAGGGCTTGGCTATGAGTTGGTTATCCTGGAAGGTGCAGAGAACTAGTCTGACATCTTCCCAGTGTTGTTCTATGGTCAGGCTGTATATGATTATGTAGTAAAGGTAGACTATAGCTCTCTTTCCAATGTGTTCCTTGAAGACTTTGTTCATGAATGTCACAAAGGTACTTGGAGAGTTTGTCATACCAAAGTTAAAGACAACAAATTTGAACAAGCCATATTTAGTTCTGAATGCAGTATTGTGGATACCTTTGGGTTTTACACAAGTTTGGTGGTAACCTGCTGTCAAGTCAATTTTTGTGAAGACTTGGGACCCCCTGGGGCTTCAAAAAGGTCATTAATCAGGGGCAGGGGAAACCTTTTCTTAATTGTGACCTTGTTGAGCTCCCTGTAGTCTGTGGCCAGATGAAGTCCTCCATCTTTATTTGCTACAAAGAAGAAGGTGGTACCAAAAGGAGATTTCTAAGGTTGGATGAGTCCTTTTTCAAGAGCTTTGTCAAGGTAGGCCTTTAACACATTGTCTTCTTGGGGCATAAGACAGTAGATGGGTCATGCTTTAGGTAAACTTCATTTGAGATCAATTTTGTTTCTGATGCTGCAGTTGGGTGGTAGTCCTGGTAATGACTCTTGTAAGACAGAAGGGAATTCTATGATCATTTGTGACCAGATTGGATCTTGCTTGTGTGTGGTTTCCGTACTTTTGAAGTGGATAATTTCATACGTGCAAGTGTTCCAGTCAATTTTTCTGGGATCTTTTTCCTCTTCTGTTTCCGTAATTTTCACAAATACATGGTCTTTCATAAGTATTTTAAGGTGGGTTGGATACATATAGTGATGTACTTTGCCTTGTTGTATGGCAAGGAAAGCACTATCCCAGTCAATGTGAGGTTTGGTCTTCCTCATCCAGTCCAGGCCAAGTACTACATTGTACTTGGGGATTAGTATGATTGGGCTGCTAAGCATTGTTTGTACATATCCTATTTAGGTGCGGAAAGGGTTTGATTCTCTGGTGACTGGTGTGCTTCTATTATCTGCCATGATAACCCTTTTGATGTTACTTTGGACTGTGTGTATTTTCATGAGGTTGCCAAAAAAAATTTCAACAAGGGATTGGTCTGCTCCAGTGTCAAATAGTGCTGTTCTCTGATATCTTCAAAAGCAGAAAGGATAAGTGAGGAGTTTATTTCCAGTTTGGGCAGCAAACAGTAGAGAATTGCTGGAGGGTACTTGGATCATGGTAATTGAGTCCACGTCATGGTCCCTGTATGAGTCTTGAAAAGTGGGGGAGGGCGGCTTTCCTGAGCACTCCCCTGAGCTTTTCCCTCCTTGTTGATGTCTCCAGTGCTTGCTTGGTTGGCTTGAGCAGTGCAATTCACATTTCAAGGATGGGTGTTATTGGCTTGGTTGTTCTGCTTGTTAGGGCAAGGGTCCTTCTTTGCTGTGGGACTCTCTTTTTGTTTGTTACATGTAGGTTGTCAGTCTTTTGCGCTGCTTGCTTTCCTTCCAAGAATATGTCTTAGAGATTCTTGCAGCGGGTCATGTTAAACTGACGTCTAATGTGTGTGGGGAGGCCATTGTAAAAGTCTGATTGTGGTCTGGCTTTGTCAAAATTAATGGTATCAGGAACTTGGTTGCGTAGGTTTTTGTGGGCTGCAATGTACTCCTCAATTGTTACTGTCATTTTGAAAGTTCCAAGTTCTTCCATTCACCACATCAGAGTCCTTCATGGCAAACTTCTTGAGGAAGTTGGCTTTGAACACATCCTAGTCTTTGCCTTGATCAGGATGTTGGTCAAACCACTCACTTACAAAGGCAAGGCAGCCCCTGTGACGTGTAGGGAGATCTTACTGGCCCAGAGTCTGTAGGGATATAATACTTGTGTAAATTTGTTCTGTGTGCTTTGAATCCAGAGGTTGGAGTTTTCTTGGCGTAGTCCCGTAAAATTTCCACTCTCTGCTGAGCGTAGGCGCTAGATCACAATATTGGGTATTTTGGTTGTCTGCAGGATTGGAGTTTGAGGTGGGTTCAGGATTCCAAAAGTATCAAGAAGGTTGTACTGTATGGTAGAGACAAGGAAGTTGTTGAAGACAACAAAGCCTGTAGGGACGTCCTGTCCTTCTTTGTAGTCTCTCCAGTCTGTGGGGAGTGCCATTTGCTGGGTTCTTTTCTTGGGAGTAATTTTTCCTTTAAGTTGTGTAGGTGTGGATAACCTATCTGTGTTACCGCTGTCAAGTATATACTTCTTGGAACTATAATAAACAAGATAAAAGGGAAAACTAAGAAGATAATTATACTTTATTTGATATGGATATAAAAGGTTATATAGTGTCATGGAAAGCCACATACTGTCCATGTACGTCATGATAGTCATGAGGCTTATCTAAGTGATTGTTCCTCTAAGTCACAGGGCTTGTTCAAGTGTTGTTCCAATTAGGACTCAAAAGGTTTGATCCCCATAATAGATGGTCAAATGATAGTAGTGCCACTGACTTATTGATTAGTTAGGGAATCATTTGGAAGGTCACTTGGGGAATTAGTTTCCTGAGAGGGAGTAATAAAAGATGTTGCAACAATGGCATAAATTTAGATGCTGTTTTTGAGATGGTGCAGCTTACCACCTATATTGGAGATCCAAGAAGCTATACAGAAGCCCTAGCACCTACCAGTAGTTGACTAGTTTTCAAGGAGCCAGGTTTAAGGAGGAGCAGTTGCAGACACAGGCGTGGGACTTCTGGGCTAGTAGGGAGTGCTCACCACAATATATGTGCTAACTTGAGTAAATAATAGAAGGGTCAATCTAAAAGGGACCAGGGACTATTAAATGTGACCATGGAGTACAAAAAACTAGTCAATGTTACATACATTACACCAAAGAGTTTAGAGGATGTAGTCTCATTTGAAATCCCTGATTCTTGCGGGCAATCAGGCTACAGGGTAACAGGTGGGGCAATTGGAACCAGGTACACAGGCAGGTGGTTATATTTATCCCTAAATAGGTATAGTTGCATGATGTACCAATAATTCTATCAACCAAAAGTCTCTTGCTTGCATAATCTTGTCAGGGGGCCAACTAATAGGATTGTCATGGTAGTTTTCATAATGCTGTGAATTATCTGTACCAACAAAAAGGCTAAGAAATTGGGAAAGCAGTTAACAAAGTCAACAGAGTTGACAGATTTAAATCAAACTGTTGACTAAAAATGGGTAACTGCCTCTCTATTTTGTCAGCATGTTTTTATTATCCAGAGCAAATTGCCATTAATAAATAGACATAATCTGAGGGTTGCCCAATACAACCTCATTTATCAGAACAGTAATCAAAAAAATCACACAAGGGTTTTTTGTATGCTGAGCAAGCTAATCTTTGAAATAATGAGTCATAATAAAAGCCATGGATTCAGGTGGTATTTATGAGTCAATAATTTTGGTACATATTAAAAATTTCTCATTGTTCAACTCTTAAGAGTTGTGTTCTTTCTAAAAGTTATACTAAATAAACTTAATTATCTCCTGGTTAACTATGATTTAAAATGCATCTGGTAGTGGGCCTGCTCCACTATATTCCATAGAACTTGATAATGAATAAAATTGTAACTGAAAGATAGGGTCCTGCTTTGGGCTCTACATTATCTATGCCACCTAATGTTGCACCAATACCAGCCAATCTTGGAGTTTTTCACATTGTGTCAGGGCCCAAGGGCTTCTGACTCTGAATCATTAAATTGAAGATTGTGTATATTTGATTTATTTATTTCAAGGACCAAAAATGACCAAAAATGACCAAAAATAAAAGGGAAGTGAATCAGGCTCCTTTTATACCATTTTATCTGATTATTCCAGATCATTCTCAGAGGTTCTTGGGTCTTCATCTGGGGGGTCATTCTGTGAGTCTGAGACATCAGCTGATTGCATGATATCATATTCCTTAGGAAACCTTCTAACTTTGCGCTTTGCTTTAATTTATTGTTTAAAAATAGCTTGAATTGAAGCTCCTGCTCTGTAGCGTCAATTTGAGCGGAAGAACGTCCAAATCTGACCAGTAGCAGCCAAGATACACTAGTGTTTGTCCGTGTGGCGTTAGTAGTTGTCTTCATAGGTCTGATACCTAATCTCAATTCCTTTTTGGGACGTGTCAATGAGTTTCCCTGGTTCAAATATTCCGCTCTGCATAAATTCTGAACTAGTTCACCTAGGCAGGCCATCAAGGTGTTGTTTTGGTGACAAATATCTGCTCTATCATCCAGGTAGTTGAAACACAACTTCCAGAGATAACAATGTCATGGCGGCTCATGACACAGAGTCTGAAACAGAGACTATGACTACCTCTCAATTTCCGAAGTTTTATTCCAAGGATTCTCTAATCTTTTCACAGGCTATATATCTAGGACTACTTTGGTTAGGGTTACTTATATTATTAAATCATAGTTTATCCTTTGGGAATTTCAATAAACAGTATTTGAAGCTTTGGTAGTGGTTAATCATCAACTTCTTATGAATCAGGTAGTTATTCTTCACCACTTAGAGATCTCTTTATAATACCCAGTAATTTTTATCACAAGTATGTTCTCTAGAAAAAAACTCAGAGAAATCCAGGTTTAAAGGATATTTGGTAAAATGTATAGGGCTGAAGGGAGCCCCAGGAGGACATAATAACATGGACATGAGATCTGCAGGATCTACAGGTGAGATGGCAGGGGCTGTGGGGCCTTTTAATTTGGGTTTTAAATGGAAGATAACAAGTATAAAATAAGGCAAGATATTTTTGAACCAACAGTTCATAACAGCTTTATTACTCAAAATGGCTATACCATTGTTTTCAAATAACAAGGTTTTTTATACTGCTAAGTTGGATTTCCCTGGAAATTTCAGGCTTTAGGTCAGCATGTGCTTTATCATTGGGAATCTGGTTGTCACAGCATCTAAAATTACTCCCTTTTGGGGAAGTGATTCCCTTAGTGATTCCCTGACTAATCATTAAGTTCTGGGACTCTTATCAATCACCCATCTACTACAGGGATCAAATTCTTTTGAGTCCTAAAAGAAATGTTGTGTTTGGCTCCTGGGGACAACATCCAGGAGGAAACAGCGGGAAATCTTTATAACAAAAGATTTGAGGTTTGAAGCTAGCCTTGGGTTAGCCTTCAGGGCAAAATTAAGGGCAAAATTAAGGGCACATACCTTAATTTCTTGGAAAACAAGAAGAGAAAGTCCTTTTGGCAAAAAGGACAGGAAAAAGCTTGAAGATTATGAAAGCCAACACAAATGTGGATAAACTTGTCTTTATTAGGAGAAATGATTCTACTTAAATAGTAGACAATGGACAGTGATCACTCATTAGATAGAAAGAGTGACTGAGGGGGTCACATTGGGATGAGGTCATACCAGGATCAATCACAGACAGGTACAATAATCCTGAATGGGTGGATATTAAACCAGACCCATTTACGGAAGGCAAGGAATATCCAAAATTGAAAGCAAACCCAGCCAAATCTTTGCAGCTATCAATATTTGAAGGTCATATCAAAATAGCATTAATTGCACACTTTACGACAAGGAACATCACTTGGACAAGCCACATGTTGTCCATGTATATCATGTTAGTCATGGGGCTTCCCATTATATATAATACTCTAAGCACATAACAATAAAGTATCATTCTCTTCTCAATTTCCCCCTTTATTTTGTTTATTATACTTCTCAGAATTATATTCACAAAATGGTTAATTGGCTGATTGACAGGTTAGACTGTCTCTTGATTGGTCTATGTTAGTGAAAATGCGCTAGAAACGTCCTGTTTCACAACTTATTACAAAAATCATGAAGCACAGCCAAATCAGGTTTTTCTGGATGCTGCAAGTAGACACTGGTTGGCTCTCATTGGGGGGCATGGTTTCAGAGTTTGCCAAAATCTCCTTTGGTAAAGCCACTGCCCCTGCGTAGGTCTGGGACCTCAGTGGGCTTCCTGTCTAGCCTTGGGGGAATTTTCCTTGCTTTGCAGGCTGCTTATCAAGTAAACTGCTTATTCAAGCCTAAAAATGCCAACAACTGGGCCCTTGGCCCTCTAGGCTTGCAGGCCACAAATTACAGGGACCAGGGTTCAATTCTTGCTTTTGACTTTTGTTTATCATAAGAAGCAAAATTTCATATATGAGATAGTGTTATATTAGATGTCAACCCACAAGGAAGACATAGGGACACAGTTCAGTGAAACTATAGAGCAAAAATATAATAGGGTGATAAAAAATTGGTCTATTAGCAGAAGGTTTCAAACAAGTTTTTCTTTTGGTCTTAATAAAGATATTCTTGACCTCAAAGTTAAGAAAGGATTCAAATGTACAGAGAAAACTCCCAGTATCTATTACTTAGGTGTAGGACAGGAAAGACAACATAAGCAAAGGATCAGGAAGTTTGCACTTGATCAAACTTCTGATGAAGAACATGCAAAAATGATAAAAGGGTTGAAGCTTTTGATAGGAGGGCAAGAGTATCTCTAAGTTGAATATGTGAAAATGTTCCAGCATCTATAAACTAATAAATAAGGGAAAATGCGGGAAGAAGTATTGGCTCATGGTGCTAATTCTAGAATGTTGTTGGGAAAGGTCTTGTAAGATTTTATGTGCTTGAAAGCTTGTCATAAAGCTTTTACACTATAACTAGTTCACCTGAAGTATTCTAACCCAACCCAGTTAGTCCCTAGCTGTGAACCAGGACACACCTTGATGGCCTCTGAAAAGCAGTTGCACCACATTACAGCAGCTATTCTAAGTGAGGGTTGATAGCAAAGAGATACTGAAGTACCTAAAAAGAGTTCTGATTACTTGAAAGATTACTGAAAACATTATGCGTAATATGAGATGCTGTGAAATAGTCTACCTTCCATTTCAATCTGGAAGAGCTTTTTATAGAGCCAGAGGCTCTCTTTCCAGACAGATGTCTGAAGCTTTGAACTCTTGATAATTGATATATCATCCCTAAGCTGCTAGCTTCAAACCAGATTTAGTCTTAACCAGAATAATGATGTATGACAGTAAGTATTCAATGGACAGCATTAAGTATAGCAGAGTATCAGCAGAATTTTTTTATAGTCTAGTTTATTCTAATAAGATCATGTGGGTAAGAGGGGTAGCTTATGGAAATTAAATGAGGCTCAGAAAGGTCTACATTCCTTTATAATTATACAATACTCTGAATTATTGCTTCAACTAGCAGTCTTGTGGTGGTGTTTATAGATGAATATTCTCCAACTTGAATTGACTGACTCTTTTCAATAGAATAGTTATTAATATCAATCAAAGTGTTATCTGCTGATTCAAATCCAATTAAGAATAAAGCGGCCTATCACTGGGGCTTTGCAATACTCTTAAATCTAGGGACAGAAGATATTCCATCAATTATTTTTCTATTGACTGATTTTCTTCATAAATAAAGTTTTAAGTTTACAATAAATCAAAAAGTAAATATAATTTATTTACCAATGAAAGCTATGCTTAAAACATATAATTATTTTTTTTTGGTATTTAAGAGGCTTAATTTTAAGTATTTATCTTTTTAAAAGCTAATTAAACTACACTTCTAGAAAAAAATAAAACAAGAACACTGAAAGTTTCAAAGAATAAATTTTATAGGAAATAATTTCTTTATTTATATTTTGATTTATTGTAAAGTTAAAAATTTTAAGAAGAAGAAAATCATAGTTGGATCAAATTTGACTGAAAATCAGTTGACGGAAAATAATTGACGGAATATCTTCCTGCCCCTGAATATATTGATATGATCATGGGTCTAACTCTTATGAGGTTGATAGACAAAATGCTGGTGGTGGCTTGTTGTCCAAATCAGGAAAAAGATTGGTGAGTCAGTCAACTCAAGGTAATAAGATTTTTGACAAGCTCTTTATCTGATTATAAAAGCTTTAGACTTGTTTTACTAGATGATAAAGGTAGGAGTCAATACCAATTTTCGTTTGAGCAGCCACCACCAAAAATTGGCAGCTTTTTGCTGTGGCCAATGGCAAATTGAGCTGACCTTGTTGGAGCCAATAATATAGGTTCGATGGAACTCCAAAGCAGACTTGGTCCTAGCTGTCAGTCAGTTTTTGGACAGCTACATAATAGCATATTTGCGATTAAATGTTCTATTTCATTAAAGGATGGCTAACGGATCTGGACCTTGTTGCCATTTATCAAGTGTAGCGTTTGGATGCCACACTTCGTATTTGAAACGGCGTATAGCATAGTTTAAGTTTACCAAGAATATTATGATTCCTAATTAAATTAATATATTGGCTACACAATGCTCATCAACTCTCTGCAGTTTTCGAAGAATTATTATTTTTAAAAAATGTTATATTGTGAGGTAAAATTCTAAATGCTTTGATTGGTAAAAGTAGTATCATTTTATTTTAAAAATAATTTCAATTAGAAATATGAATACTGGAAATATAAGAAAAGTTTCTTAATAACTGAATATTCTCAATTATAATATATAATCTAAATATTTGTGCAATGTAAAGCCTTATCTTGATATTCATAAGGTAAAAACTATCACTCTTAAACAGGGCTACATAATTTTAATTTGCTGGTTTAAAATGTTGGGATTTAGTAAATGTTTATATTTACTATAGTAATCAACTCCTGTAATATAGGCACCACCTTTTTTCTAACTCTTTATTCCTAGGAACCTAATTCCAACAATATGCCATCACTCTGGACATTTTATATGCAGATAAATTCTTTTAAAAAGCCCATAATGATGTCATAATGTCGGAATTAAGTTCCTAAGAATAACGGCGATGAAAATAAAGTGGGTACTAAAATATAACTTCTTCTGCGCATGATTCATATACATTTAACTGATTGGCCAACATAATGGTAGGTTATTCTGCCATGTAGATCTTCTGAAATCTACATCACCAGAAGCTGGCTTTTCCCTCCAAACTCAAATAGTTAAACTGCTTATTTATTACGCTTGAGTTGATAATATATTCACCCCATATAAATTCAACTAGAAATAACTACGTTTATCAACCAATCTATATAGATAAACAAAGAGTGGCTATGCAATCCACATTTTCTTTTATTAAACCACCATGTGGCTTTCTGTAATAATGTCTTTTGTATATGTGTCTTGTGTTGTCCTTCTTATTTGGAGTTCGCTCTTTGAAAACACTTTCAATGAGCACTTAAGCTTAACTTTTGAAACCTGCCAACCCTGCGTCCCTTCCTTTT
This sequence comes from Entomophthora muscae, assembly GCA_014839935.2. Lineage (NCBI taxonomy): Eukaryota > Fungi > Entomophthoromycota > Entomophthoromycetes > Entomophthorales > Entomophthoraceae > Entomophthora > Entomophthora muscae. The sequence continues at coordinate 130,163 of QTSX02005849.1, forward strand.
GTGAAGATGTCCTTGTTAAAGCTAATGCCAACATGTGTGTACAGGTTTTCCAGAATATGACACTGGGAAAGAATTGTAGTTGAGTGGACCCCACAAGAAGCTTCTCTCAATTCCATACACGCCCTCCAAAGTCAGATATTTTGCTCATGAAAGAAATAAAAGCTCCTAAAGGATACTATCTGGCTAATGGATACAATCCTAAGGACGTCAAGGATATGTATTGGTTTTCTGGCCCTAAACAGATCTCCAAAGAAATCACCTGCCACCGAGAGAATGCTTGTCAAGTCAAGGTGTACTGGTCCTCAGAAAAGAAATGGTTGTTTAACATATCAGTAGTACAAGAAGCGTTTACTCTACAACGTACTACATTTTCCAGCATCCCTTTGGACAAACTTGGACCTAACCAGAAAGCAGAGCTTAAACTGTACGGTCCTGTCTCAGGGAAAGTGACCTTCAATCAAATTTTCAGAGGAATCAAGGCAGAGTATCAAATTATAGTTCTTTTTTCTCGTCCCTCTGTATCTGATAAGAAAGTAATTACTCACCTGGAGCCCATCTACATTGACCACTCTGTCCCAGATGGCATATTTGGTTTTGAGGATGTATGAATCATCCTTGATTTTTAACAACAATTCTTGAAATTAAATGCACTCAATGAGTTCTACTTTTTACAAAAACAAATTTAAATTTTGAGCAATATACTTCTAAGGAGGGGCTTGAGAAGTAATTTTTGCAACTGAAGTATAGATAGGTTATCATTGGTGTTGCAGGAAGACAGCCGTCCAGAAAGGGGAAGAAAAAGAATTTAGGAATACGATGTACTTTATTGAATATAATTGGGACTTTTCAACTGCAGGGGAAACCCAGTGAGCCATCAAAGAGGTGGCACTGTGGCAACAATATAAAAATGATGTAAGTCAGTACTAGATGAGGCCATGTGTGGAATAAATTCATAATTGGAATCACATCTAATAGGGAATATGTTATTCCACTTCTTTAAAGGAAGTGAGAGAGGCTATGATATCTGACCCATCATTGGGTGACTGTCCAAACAACTCCTATGTATTTTAAGACAGGCAATTAATGAGATGTCAATTCCAGTTTTTAAAATAAGATAATACAGTAGTTTTAGAAACTATGGCAACAACCAAAGATACCTCAGATTTAAACAAAAATGGTTTCAGATTTAAACAAAATCCAACAATAAGGTTAAAATACACACTCTGTTAACAGGGATTTTTGGCGTTAATGGGCAAAATGGGTCAACACAGCAAAGAAGTGTTCACGCGCAAAGCAAAACTATTCAAAATACAATCCAAAATATGTTGATTCACAAAAAAAATGGTGTGAGTTGAATTTCATGTGTACATATGTTTACTATGTGAATTGGTGACAAAATACACCCAAGCAAGGTGAGGCAAAACTCAACTCAAAAACAAAGCACAATAGCAACTCACTATGTAAACAAAATCACTCAAATGTTGTGTGCAATGGATTGTAATCAAGAATGATACTAAGATATCTAAAATAAGACACACAATCCAAGACATAAATTTTAAAAATATTGTGTTGGGTGCTTAATTTGGCGTAAAGTATGGGAAAATGGGCAGAAAATATTTTGGGTGTTCTAAAGTGGGTGTTGTAAAACCAAAAACAACTAAATAAGAAATAAAATTTTTTTAATTGGGATATTGGGCAAGAAAAGATATTAATTAAATATACATATTCAGATAAAAGCAAAAAATAAAATTAGGGGGTAACTTAACTGAAATCTATTTGATATTTTATTAAACTATCAAAATGGAAGGAACACAACAACAGAGTACCAATGCACCTGCTGTGCACTGTGGTTGTGATTGCCCCTGCGGGTCAAAGAACAGAGTTAGTGCAATACAAATGTCTACTCAGGATGGAGACGGGAGAGGAGAGTTTGATAGTGACGCTGCACTGATACAGCCAGGTTGAGGAGCACAAGCTGCTAGGGTGCAGAGCATCAACCCTTGGATCCCCAAGCTGCCCCAGAAGCCCACCAAGGTTACCATCACCAAGAAAGTTAAAAACAAGGAGGTAGAACTTACTTTGTATGTGTTTGATTTTGTGTACCGCAAGAGTTGGTCCCACCAGCCATGCTGGAGAAGGTGAATCCTGTACTTGATACTAGCTATGAGCCCTACGTAAGTGATAGCAATCAGGAAGAGGACAAGGAGCCTGAGTTCTTTAGAACTGATGAGGGGCAGTTAGTGCTCAAAAAGGTTGCAGCCTTCTACAACAAGGTGCCCATGCCTTGCAAGCCAGTCCCTGAGCAGGATCCCAATTCAACTACTCCCGCTAAGCCCGCTCAGAACTGCATCCCAGATATCAAACACATCATCCTGCTCAAGCTAATGCGTGAATCTGGTGATCACAAGGCAGCTGCAGCTCTTGTTGGGGTGGATCCCAAGTACGCCTCAAAGACCTTCAATAAGTTCATCAATACTGACTGAGTCTTTGCCACAGAGAAATCCTTGCAGGTATCAACCATGCTCACCAAGGAGCACAAATGGGCAATCCACCAGTAGATAACCTGAGATTTTCATCTTGAACTGGTAAATATACAGGCCATGGTAAAATCTACATTTGGGGTTGAGGCCTCAATTTCCTTTTATTATCGTTTGATCAAGGGAATGCGCTTTTTCTGGAAAAAGCTTGGGGTATCCCCCTAAAAATTTAATAGCCCAGCCAACATTGACGTCCAGAAAAAATATGCAGAGGCATACACTGCCCTCAAAGCCAAGGGGACAGTCAAATTTTATTATATTGATGAATTGGAATTTGCCTTGTCAATGCGCAATGCATATGGCTATGTCCCAAAAGGCTCAAATGAGGGGTAGCTCAGCATGCTGAAGTATTCACCACAGCATATCCAATGATGGCTCTCCTTGGTCCAAAGGGGGTTGAGCTCTATTAAATGATACTAGGCTCCCATAACAGCTGTACCTTCTTGTCATTCTTCCAATTGGTCCAGGAGCATCTGAGGTGTACAAGCCCAGGCTTCACCAATGTGATTGTGTTGGACAACGTTGGTCTCCACAAGGTGGCTGATATTCTTGCTGAATTTTCATCAATTGACACCAGCATCCCAGTGGACCCCCAGCAATTGGCCAGAGCAAATTTGCGCCTTCTCTTCACCCCTGCTTATTTGCCCTTCCTAAATCCCATTGAGGAAGTCTTTGGGTGGCTCAAGTGAGTTTTCAAGCAAGGGACCCCAACTGGGACCAAGGAGCTGTTTGATTTGCTCCGGGCCAGGATTCACACCCTCCCATCTGAGACCATGGCCAAATTCTATGGCCACGCTGATTTGTTCATCCCTGCGTGCCTTGCCAAACAGCCAATAAATTAAGGCTTAGCTTGTCTGACTTTTTTATATTATCAATTTACTATTTAAGATTTATTAATTGTCATTTTATATTTAGAAGCTTCTAAGACCACAATCACATTTGACTGGACCAGCAATGAAGGTTTGTAATTTTTTTATTATGGCATCTGAGGTTATCCCAAACACTTGATACTGGATTACACAAATATATTTATATCACTTTTGTCAAATAAATATAAAAATCAAATTAAAAAAAGTTAAATGTAAATTTTACACAATAGAAGTAACTTTTATTAAAGTAAATATATTTATGCTTATATGATGACTGTCTCTGGGATTTATTTTGCAAAACTTGTTTGCTAAAATAATAATAATAAAAATTGATTTTTTTTAAAAAGAAAATTTGAAAAGTGTAGCTTATATTGAGGAAGGAGATTTTTATTGAGGTCGCCTGTAGTGGGTTTGGTGGCATGTACCCATCCTGCAATGGAGGTAGCACACAGTTTCCACTGCCACACCGTGAACAGTGGATAAACCCTTCTGGAACATTCTTGGCAGCTAGAAAAGGGAGGATAGTGAGGTGGGAGTGAAGCAGCAGCTTCTCAGGCAGGGCCGCAAACCTGTAAATTCTAGCCAGGACCAGGGCGTCCTGGATAACATGGTCAACTGAGTTGTAACCCGGGGGACTTTCTTCCCATCCAGGGAGAGCCTGGCCTTGTCAATCCCAAGGAGGACCCTGTCAAGGTCCTCTACAGACGCGGCCATCCCAAAGTAAAAGAGGAACTCCAGGTAAACCACCAGATGAAGCCTTTGTCCAGCAAAGGCTTCTGTAAACTTGCACAATTTATTAAAAACAGCACTGATCTTCTTCTTGTGCTTTGTCTTGGCAAACATGAGCTTCATTGCTGGAAGGACCCCCGTCTTGTTGGCACTCCAGGCCAGCCCAAAGTCTTCCAGGAGGATCTTGGTTCTGCTTTACAGCTGGTGTGTCTTCAACAGCCAATTTACCCACCACCCACCCAAAGTTCTCTAACAGGTAAGACAGGGTGTGCTTCACTGGGAAGCAGAAGCAAGCAGCCGCGTGTGCCTGGCCCATTTCTGGTATATTCTTGAATGGGAGCATTGTCAGGACGTCCCAAACAAGCTCAATGGAGTTTACACAGTAAACTCCACTGAGGACCACCAGGTCCAGGCAGACCAGTTGGGCATCCTTGAGGCAGTAACTGCCCACTTGGATGCTCCCTCAGAATGTGAAAGCCCAGCCAATGCCCCCCTGGACATTGGGAAGGTACTGTGGATCCTATCCTTGAGCTCTCACAAGACAGAGGGGGACAGAAATAGCTTCCTTGCCACATTATTGACGTAATTGGCGTAGAAGGTGGGGGGGACAAAGGGGACCAGGACCTGGCGGAGTTCACTGTCTACATTTTCTAAAAAAAAAGGTAATTATTTTAAATTTTTTATTAATTTATTTTTTAGGTTACCTTCACAGGTTTCCTCTTTTCCTGTGGCTTTTGCAGGCTTTGCCATTTTTGGTATAAGCAGTTGCACCGGCAATTTGGTGTCCTTGGTTCTTGCGCGCTTTGAAGGTTTGAGATGGGTATACATCTCAGGGTTGTCAACCCAGACAGATGGTGCGGAGAGGGCAAAGGACATGAATTTGAGGCCTTCTACCACGGTTTTCTGGATATTTAATATGCATCTGATGGTTGTTTGGAATGTGTCTGGCATCTTGGCCATGAGTGCCTTGGCAGACACCTTTTCAATTTTTTCCCCTGTAAGGACAGCAGCTTTCACTTTTGCCTTGACCTTGCGGTCAATATCTTTAATTTTGGCAATCACCAAGTCAAGGTCTTTGAGTAGTTTTTCAAGTTCTCTCATTTAATTTTTTACTAACCTTTCCATATGTTTTTATAGCTTTCATCCCAATAAACTCTGTGTTATTCTGATACTATTGCCTCTTTGTTTATTCTTGTTTGTTTTCCATTTTTTTACCTGTTGTGTATATGTTTTACACTCAACTCAATATGTGTTGTTTGCTTTGTATTGGAATTGTTTCCTAAATGCCATATTATTTTTGGCACTTTGCATTGCCCCTTGTGAAAATATTAACAACAATTTGGTGAGCAGCTAAATTTGATTAGAAAATTATAGGTTAATTGTGTTTAGATAAAGTTGTTACTGATTCAAATTCAAACCCTTAATGATAAACTTTAAGCCAATCAGGAGCCAATTGATAAAGTGATTGTTGTGACACAAAGAGACATTCAATAAGCTTTGGTGCATGTGCGCTAATTAATATGATTGGCTGATTATTTTGCCATTGTGTGTCATTGCCAATGTGGCAAGTTTTTGGTGGACTAGTGCTAACTCAGCAGCTGATTGGACACTAGTCCACTAACAACTTAACACAGCAGCAATGGCACACAATGTCAAAATCAACCAGCCAATCATATTAATTAGCGCACATGCACCAAAGAATTATTGAATGACTCTTTATGTCACAACAATCACTTTATCAATTGGCTCCTGATTGGCTTAAAGTTTATCATTAAGGGTTTGAATTTGAATCAGTAACAACTTTATCTAAACACAATTAACCTATAATTTTCTAATCAAATTTAGCTGCTCACCAAATTGTTGTTAATATTTTCACAGGAGGCAGTGTTTGGGTGGTAAAAATAACTGTGTTCTGTATCTAGATACATGGAATAGTAAATATATGATTTTATATAAATAAACTGAATATAAAGACTAAACCCAACTATAAAAAAAGAGAGAATGAACAATCAAAATTCAAAAAAGATAATATAAATAGAAAAATATTTGGCAACAGAGGGTTTATTGGGGCGGGAAAGAGTGATGCCTAGTAGGCAGAATGGCGCGGGAAGGAGGACGTAGAGGTGGTGCTGGCCTGGGGGGTCTGGGATTGGGTGGGTGGGGCTGGAAGGTGGGGGGTGGTGACAGGGATAGGTGTAGAAGGATTGTGCGTGATGGCTGTCATATACTGTTGTTGGTATTCCTTGTCTGTCATTGGCTGGATTAGTTGATAGGTGGCAGTGGCACAGGGTGGGAGGCGCTTGTTCTTCTGTTATTGGTTGCCCATACTCACATGAAAGACAATTTGGGCAAACAGGTCTGCTACCATTTGGTGACCAAAGAGAGAATTGTGGTCAAGGACCCCAAGGTAGAGGTCATTGAAAGCCTGAGGGCGGCGCTCCTGTACTGTATCTCTGATGTTAAAGAAGACAACATCTGCCAGATGGACATTGGCGTGACCAGCTGGGTACACAGAGGCCTGGTGCCCACATTGCTGGATGGCCTCAAGGGTGGTGGAGCTACCCTCCATCTGGTGGCTCAAGAAACCCTGGTGCTTAGAATTTGAACCATCCCAGGAGTCAAGTAATCCAACAAGGATGAGGCTGTACTTGTAGCCATTGGTGTAATCTGGGTTTATCTGATAATAGACAGAACCCTTGGCTGAAACAGCCAGAAACACACCAATGAAATTCCCCTTCTTGACCTTCTTCCTTCCTTTTTGAGTGGCAGCTTTTTCTTGCTCTCCAGAATCATCAAAAGCAATGGACAATTTGTAGTAGGAGATGAAAATGATGCCATCTGTTAAACTAGTCAAGCATAGAACCATGGTGAATTCAATGACAGAATCATATGAGAAACCTTAGCACCATCCCATTGGTTTCCGGCAACATTGGTCAGCACACGGAATGACACCACCTTCCCATACATCCAGAGCTACATCATGCGCTCAGACACCCAAATGCCATGGTGCACAAGTTGCTTCCAGACCTGGGTCAAGGGAAGCTTGGGGTCCTTGTGCAATAGAACAAGCATGATTGGGTAGGCTTCTGTGATTTGGGACTCCGTGGCCTTCTTGGGCTTCTTGGCTGTCCCAATCAGATTCCCCTTATATATCATGTTGTTGAATTCCCACATGACAGTAGCTCAGGTAAATTGCAACTGGGCGGCAATCTGTTCCCAGGACAGACCCTGTAGGTTTAGTGCCACAATTTCATGGAGAATTTGGGTGGTGATGATTTGTTGTTTGGGGCGCTGGACCAGGGGAGCTGAAGCCTGATTGGCTGTAGGGGGCAGGTTGGCTAGTGGCAGGAATATGTTTCAAATTAAGGTTGCCATCCTGATTGATTGGTTGACGGGAAGCTTGTGCGGGGGTGGGTAAAGAAGCAGGGGCAGAGCTAGACACTAAGTGACTAATGAACAAGTCAAAGCCATATAGGTTGGGGGTCAGTAACAGGTCAGCTTCCTTGTTACCCGCTTCAAAGGCTTGGGTGTAAACAGGTGCCTTAACGTTCTGAGCCTTGCCTCCATTGAAGCTGGCTTGGCTGCTGGCGCTGTCAAAGATATTGCTAGTAAAAACCATTGTAAAAAACCTAGGATAAAATCACTAAAAGTAGAAGTTTAAATTTTATGATATATTTTTATTGTAATCTTGAGTTCATATTTGGAAGGTTCTCAAAACCATTACATACAAATCTGGAGCCATGAAAATGGATAAAATGCCTCTGGTCCTAAATTGGATAGTTGTTGATTGGCTGTTAAATTGATAGTTTTTTATTTTAGGCTGCTCATACTACACATCTTTTGTGACTCCATTTTGTTTTGTGCTTGTGGAATCTTGCTTCTAGTTTGCTCAAATTTTGTTTCATTTTAGTCCTTTTGTTGGTGCCTCATATGAATCCTGCTTGGATTATAACATACTCCAGAATAGCATCCATCCATCTCACTTGTTGTGTCAGTTCATTTTGTTTGTAGTTTGAACTACACTGCTTGATGTTTGATATAATTTTGTATAATGGGCTAGTGAAATTTTGTTTTTGTTTGACAGTTCATTTATTAACCAAAATATTTAAATTATTTGAATCCTGAATTTCACGCAACTTGGATTTTGTTCAAATCTGAAATCATTTTGTTTAAATCTGAGGTATTTTTGGTTGTTGCCATAGCTTTTAAAACTACTGTAAGGTGAATATAATTTTCACTAAAGTTTCATAGGGATTTTAGAGTGAAGGGAATCCAATTAATAATTTATTTTTTATTGGTGGTTCAATTGGAGTTAAAAATATATAATGACTAGGTGGTTGCCCTGTCCAAGGACAGAATTAAAGTTGAATTTAATAAATCAATTAAATTTATTTTATTGTCTTTTTAGGCTTGTATTACTTATTGCATGTTTAATTAAAATTCTATTTGATTGCTTTATTAAAAAGTAATTTCAATTATATTTATTTAAATTTAAAATTAAAATTGTATACTCCAAGTATAAATAAAAACTAAACCTAAATAAGTATAGTAAGGCTAAACTAATTATTTTATAATTTAGTAATTGATTTTTAATGTCTTTAAAAATGTAGAGCTGATATGCAGCTTATAAATAAGCTATTGGACATCAAAATTGACTTAGTATTCACTGAGATACATTGGGACATTATTTTTCTTGTTATGCCTAGGCGCCAGATTGGTTATTTTATAACTTAATCACATTATTCATATTCAAATTATTCAGAAAGAGTAAAATATAATCAATCCCAAATATTTAATTGATCTTGGGCTTGGGTGATTTTTTAAAAAATAATTCATTGATTTTATAATTGAAAATTGCAACTTATAGTACTACTGAAAATATCTTAAGTGCTACTACAAACCAAAAATATTTATGATGAGTTGCATGGGAGAGTAATAGCAGCCCCAAAGCTATAAATGCTATTACCCTATCTTTGGCTCATCATAAATATTCTTAGTTTGTTTCAGAAAAAAGGTTGTTGTTTTTGAAAGACTGATAACTCTATTTAAAATACACCCTCTAGTAAGCTGCCCTACTTCATGAACTTGCCCCAATACACTACTAGCATCTTCTGATATTTTTGTTTCTCTGGTATCATCACGTGATTTCAAATGATAAAATATCTCAGAATATTCTGAGAAGCTTTCAAATGTTAAAGGTGAAGTATATAACTTCCCATCTTTCATCAAATATGAAAGATTAATGCGCAGATTTTTAACTTCAAGCTCTCTTTTTATAGGCCTAAATTTCCTTTCATAAATATAAAAAAATGCTTTTTGGGAAACAATTGAACCAGTTAAAGATGAATTGTATAATTCTTTTCTTCTTTCTTCTTTCTCACAAATATTTTTTAGATCATTAATGTTGTTAATATAAAGTACATTTTCTTTTTCCTTTAAAATTTTTGATATTACACCAAAGTGACCATCAACAATGCTTTTTCCATGGCATTCAACAAAACGGTTATATTTTATGGAACCCTTAATATATTTAGGTGCCTCTTTAAATAAGTAATATAAAAATTCATATGATCTAAAATGATTTCCATTATCTGTCCATACTTTTATATTTTTTATTTTTTTAAATCTATCTAATTTAAGAAGACTTATTAGACATTCACCTGAAAATAAAGAATCATGTGATAATATTTGAGACAAAAAATCATGATATTCATATTTAATTTTATTGTTTTCTTTAAAAACTAATGCAAACCCTAATAATGAGATTGGTTTTTTTGAATAAAAACAATTATTGGTCTCAATTGGACCACCTCCAACCTTTAAGTTTTCTTTATAATCTATAACTACAACACAAGACTCATCATCTAGTTCATTAATATCTTTTTTATATTCACAATTTTGATGAACATAAAAGTCTTGGTGCTGATTAATAGACTTTAAGTCATTGTCTATAGATTCTGGTAATGGTAAGTTTTTACTTTCACATTCTTCCTTCTTTTTTCTAGTGAATTTTTTAAATTACAAATATTGCACATATTGGTTTGTTTTTTACTTTTTATTATATTTTTAGGGATTAATTTATAGTAAGTGGAAATTGAAACTGAAATTTCATTTTTTATTTTCATATTTTCATATATTTTTTTTTGTTTTAAGTAGAGAGTATTTAATTTCAGTTGAGTAATTACTCATCTCTTTTTCTATATCTTTATAAATTTTTTCAGGCACTTTTTTTGTAAACTGGCTTGTTTCAAAAGAATTTTCCAGCAATTTTTTAATTATTTTTTAGTTATTTCTTTTTTTAATGAATAGTTATTATTTTTTTTGGCTTTTTTTGTTTAAGCTTACATTTTTATTTTTATTTATTTTTCTTGAGTATTCAAACTCACTTTTGGTTATATTAAACCCCATATCATTAAGCTCTTTTAAAGAGTAACTGGAAGTAACCAGAGATCGCAAGGCTGGGATATGTTTTTGGGGAGAAGATTTCATGAGATCCTTTAAGTTTTCAATGAACTCATTGCCTTTTTGATTTTGAATAATTGGCAGGAACTGAGCTTTCCCAAATTCAGTTTGAGTAAGGAAGTGCTTGATGAAATTATCAAGATCATCACCAGCAATAAAGAGGAATGCCTTTTTTAACATTGCAATTCTCTCTCTTTTTGTTGAAGCTCCCAAGGAAAAAAAGATAGCATGGAAGAAGTAAATTTAACCAAGGACATGGTAGTATTTTGAATCTGTAATTAGGTCAGATCTTTGATGTGTGCCTTAATGATGGAGTAGTTATGATCAGAATGTGGTCTTTGAATTGGGTTATTTGGATTAGAAGCTCTGTGGTACTTTAGCTCTTATATACCAAGCTAAATGACACCATTCTGAAAGAAATGGTGTGATAGCTTTTACTATAGTTTGAACTTGAATTTATGTTTGCAGAAATTAATTAAATACCCAGTTTTCATGCACAAGTGATATATGTGAAGCAGCTAAGCATTATTATTACATCATATCCTCTTTGTAATCAATGCAAATCAATTAAAATGATGTATTCAGTTAATTGTAACTCTTCCGCATATTTTTAAATGATAAAATATTAAAGAATTCCATTTAAAGAATGCTCAATTTGAGGTTCAAAGCTCACTTGAACCTTAAAATCAATCTAAACAGTGATAAAAACATCCTAACTTCAAACTATCATAAAATCCTAGAGAATTGAGCTTTTTAAATAAAATAAAATGCGAAAATAAAGCTCTCAATCTTATCTTTAATTTCGTCAAATAAAAAACATCTGTTGTGTATTCAAAAAAGAGTATTTATTAGCTTTGAAGTGATCTACTTTATATCATTAGATATAATCATATAATAAAATCTGGATTATGCTCTTTTAAATTACTTTTGCTTTAATATTGAGCATAGTATACATATTAAAATTTTTACACTAATAGAAAGATAAGATTCTTAGCTTCATTTTGATAATTTACAGTGTGAAAAAATATTAATTTTTCATTGAGTTATTAATGTTTTAAATATAATTTGTGTAATTAGTTACTTTTTCAAAATCGAACTGTGTTATGCTGCGACTTGAGCAGCATGTGCATTAGAAAATGGCCTAATCTCTAAAATAATGACCCATTGATTTTAGTTTTTGTAGTGTGTATTAAAAGTAAATTTAGATAATATCAAATCGAGTCCGAGCCTTTGATTATGACGCGAACCCGATTGCAGTACTTAACTATATATCTCAGCATCTAGAGCAGCTAGAGCTATCATGTTTGGTACCATTTTGATCGGAATCATCTGAAAAATTGATCTACATCCTCTAAATTTCATGAAAATCATCATATTGAAATATATTTTTATTATAGCCAGTTTACTTCACTGATGTTCTTTTGGGATGAAGCTGTGGAAAGCAAGTTTTACTATCAAACAATAGGCAGCCACTTGGATCAGGTGATGCATCCAATTGGAATGTTCTATTATTTCACTTGAATAATAAGAATTTCGAAATGTCCAAGCCAACCATCTCCTTCTTTAAACTAATATATATTTTTTAATTTAAACTGTATCCCCTTAAATTGACCAAGCTCTTTTTTTGTCGTTGATTCAATCCTCACACAGAGCATAATCATCTAATCATATAAAACAATCTAAAACAATTGCTGCTTCTCTTCCAGTTTTAATCCACCCATTCTAGAGTCAGGTAATCTAGAAAGATAAGCCACTTTGATATGGTTGAATAGGGTTAGCCACTAATTTAAAAGACAAGTAATCAAATACAAATTTATTAAAGTTCGGGTGGCTTATATTTCAGTTCAACATGATTTAGCCCACACTCTACTGGATGCAATCTGTGTACTTTCAAAGATGCATGTAAATGATTGAATGTAAGGATGAGCCAAATTGAGCTTTTGGCTTAACAATCAACTTTTAAAATCAAATTTAACTAAAAATCAATTCAGTCAAATCCCTTACGGCTTGAGCCCACTTGAGGTGACATTACAGACAGACAGACAGACTCACTTTTATATATATTAATATCATGCTGATTCATGATTGAGGTTGTCCTTGTCAGGGAACCAAACCTGATTGGCTGGCTTGCTAGTGTTTGGGAACTGGAAGTTTGCGGACTGGGTGGGCAGAGCCCACCAAAGGATTGGTGCTAACTTAATGAGGTAGGACATTGACTTGCCCACCCACGACCACAGACCAGCGGCTGGGACAATAGTATCTATTATTCCCGTGAGGGTAATATATACAATTCCAAAAAGCTTGTTGGTATAGTCCAGTGGGAGCTTGGCTGCGGAGGCAGGCATTGGTTTGGGGGTGACAGGTGGTTTCATGTCCATTTGGTAGGCGGGAAGGAAGTTGTATTTATCTCTGAACAGGCGGGGTTTGGTAACGTACCAAGGGCCTTCTCAGTTGTATCTGGTTAACTCGGTAGTTCTGGCCAAGGGATCCCGGGCTAGTATGTTGTTGGCGGTGTAGTCCTTGTACTCAGGCTTTAAGGGGTACTCTATGAAATGGACAGGACCAAAGGGGGCACCTGGCAGGCGGTACATAGCTGGCAGGTTGTAAGGGGGGCAGACAATCTTGGGGTTAACTGGAAGATGGCAAGAATAAAATATGGCAATAGTTGGGGAAACCAATATCTCATAACCTTTATTTAAAAATGACAATGGGGGTTGATCTTGGCCTGGAAGGTATTTATACCACGCTGCCAGGCTTCACTACCTGGTTGGGTTTTCTGGGCTTGGGCAGGTTGGCATTGGGTGTCTCAGATGGCAGTGTGGCGCTTGGCACTGGCGGTTTGCCACTGGCCGCTTTGGGATGAGAAGACTTCAAATCCTTCTGTTTATTGATTTGGGTATTGGGTGCCTCTTTGGGTTCAGTGCCTTCCCTGGGACTTTGGGGGAGTTCAGAATAACTTCCAGGGAGAAATTTGTCTATTTCACCGGGCAAACCACCAGTGTCAGACGTTGGTACCTTGGGGAAATTCCTGGCATCTTGCACTGGCAGTCTGCTTGCAGAATCCTGCGGGGCAGCTAAGGGTTCAGGTCCTGGCGGGCTGGCAGCAACTTCATCAATTGGCAGTGGGTTATTGCGTTCCCAGCCTATGAATCTGGCGGTCTGCAAAGGGTTTTGTCCAGGGTTCAATTCTGATTCTGTATTTTGAGATTTAGGAGCATCCAAATTGTCATTCCTGACATCATCCCCTTCTTCCCCCAAAATCTCCACTTTCAGGGCCTTCTTCTCAAGGTATTGTTGGATGGCCTGTTTGGCATTGGTTAGGTTGCTCAAGGGTTCCCAGGTGCTTTCTTCTGGGGGGTAGCCTGACCACTTGACGTAGTACTGGGGGGTCTTGTAGTGGACCTGGTTGCTGTGGATGTACTCAACTTCTTACTCATTTGAGTGGTCCTTCTGGATTGACGGGGGATTGACTTGATCTACTGGCGGGGAAGGGAGTTTCTGTCTTTTTTGAACAGCAGGGCACGGTGGAACACGTTATGAATCTTCCACATGGGGGGCAGGTCTAACTTGAAGGCAACTTCTCCAATGAGCTTGGTGATCTTGTGTGGTCCGCTTGTTCTGTGAGCTAGTTTTCTGCAAGGCCCATGAAGGGGCACGTTACGGGAATCCAAATAGACCTCGTCTCCAACTTGGAGGGGTTTACCAGGGGTCTGTTTTTGATCAGCAAAGGCCTTGTATGTCTGTACTGCTTGGTTCAGATTTGCTAGGCATATAGTTTGGGTGTCATGGATCTGTTCAATCCAGGCACGTCCAGACATGTTGGTTTCCTTGTTTCCAATGCTAGGGTCCCATGTGGGGTCAAACCCGTAGTTGGCTTTGAAAGGGGACATTCCAGTAGATGCATGGTCTTTGCTGTTGTAGGCGTACTGTGCCATGGGTAGCATCTTGGCCCAGTTATCTTGGTTGTCGTTGGCATAGCATCATAGGTACTGTTCAAGTATTTGATTCACTTGTTCAGTCTGGCCGTTGGTCTGTGGGTGATAAGAGGTTGATACGCAGCGCTTTACCCCCAAATCCTTCATCACCTGAGCCCAGCAGTTGGAGGTGAATTGTGGTCCTCTATCAGTGATGATTTCCTCTGGAGTGCCATGTTGGGTTAGGATGCGGTTGTGGAAATGTCTAGCTGTCTCTGCAGCAGTGCAGTGGGTGGTGGTAGGGACAAAATAGGACATTTTAGTGAATCTATATACCATGACTAGGATTGTATTGAACAAATTAGAAGGGGGCAGTTCCACAATATAATCCATTGAAAAAGACTGCCAGGGTCCTGCTGGTATGTCTAGTGGTCTTAGCAAGCCTTCAGGTTTGGATCTACAGGGTTTGGTTCTTCCACATGTCTCACAGCCTTTGATGTAGGCAGCCACGTCTTTGTCCAGTTGGGGCCAAGCATAATTCTTCTTGATTCCTTGGATTGTCTTGAGTCTGCCAGAGTGGCTGGCCATCTCTGAGCCGTGATAGTCTATGAGTACTTTGGTCCTTGTTTCACCTTCTGGTATGTAGATCTGGTTGTGTAATAGCACGGTGGTTCCTTTCAATGAGAATCCCTTCTTGTAGTGTCGGCTATATGGGTCTGAGGTCAAGTTGGCAATGAGTTCCACTGAATACTTGTCTAATTTCTGCGCCTCAATTATGTCAGGCTTACAGGCCATGATCTTCATGAGCATCAGTTGGATGCCTAGGCTGGCGGGGTCAAGGAGTACATGGGTGTTGTGGTCCTTGGTCTCAGCTGTGGTGGGAATCATATCTGCTCTTCTGCTCAGTGCGTCAGGTACTATGTTGACTTTTCTGGGTTTATAGTCAATTGTCAGGGTGTAGTTGGCCAGTTCTAGAGCCCATCTAGCCTGCCTCTGGTTCAATTGTCTGGGTTTAAAGAAGTAGATCAAGTTCTTGTGGTCAGTTAGGACTTTTACTGGGAATTCAGTGCCACATAGGTACCGGCGTCAATGTTTCAAGGTCTTCATTATTGCAAGCATCTCCTTGTTGTAGATTGGGTAGTTTCCTTTGGCAGGTAGAATCTTCTTGGGGTAATATGCTACAGGATGTAGCATACTATCCCCTCCTTCCTGAAGAAGTACCCCGCCCACCGCAAATTTGGACACATTGGTTTCTAGTACAAATGGCTTAGAGGGATCTGGCATGGCCAGGACGGGGGCAGAGGTGAAGGCAAGTTTCAAGGTATCAAAGGCAGTGGTACACTTGGAATCCAGGAAAGGGTGACCTTTTCAGAGCAAAGGCAGGTCAGGGGAAAAGTAATGTGAGAAAATGTTTTGATGAAATCTCTGCAATAATTTGCCAGGCCCAAGAAACTTCTCACTTCCTTCCTGCTTTTGGGCACCGGCCAAGACGTTATTGCTTCTACTTTGTCATGTGCCAAGCCAAAGCCGCCAGTCTTCACTATGTATCCCAGGAATTTAACCTCAGACTAAAAGAATTCACAATTCTTGAGCTTAGCATGTAAATTGGCTTGGGAGAGTTTATCTAATATGAGGTCCAGGTGGCGCAGTTGTTCCTTGTGAGACTTGCTGTAGATGAGAATGTTGTCCAAATATGTAACACAGAAGCGGTCAAGGTATTCCACTAGGACGGTGTTGATCATCCTTCAGAAGGTGCTGGGGGTGTTGCAGAGATCAAAGGGCATCACCAGGTACTTGTACAGCCCATATTGGGTTTTGAAGGCAGTCTTGTACTCATCTCCATCCTTGATTTGGATTTGGTTGAAAAAATCTTGGAGGTCAATTTTTTAGTACACCTGGGCTCCAGTCAGTACATCACAGAGGTTGTTGGCATTGGGGATGGGGTAGCGGTTCTTCACTGTGATGTTGTTCAGTTTTTGGTAATCATGCATGGGCGCATCCCACCATCTTTTTTTCCTACAAACAGCATGTGTGACAAGCAGGGGGCCTTTGACACTCGGATGAAACCCTTTTTTGTCATATCTTCCAGGTATGCTTTCAAGGCTACTTGTTTGCGGTGGTTGCAGCTGTAGATGGGGCTATGGTGAGGTTGGGTTCCCAGTATCAGGTCTATGATGTGGTTGTATATTGAATGGCTTGGTAGTTTTGTGGCTTCTTCCTCACTAAACACATGGTCCCACTTCTGTAGGGGAGTAGGTAGTATTCCAACACTAGGTTCTATCTTTATGGTTAAGAGTTTGTTGGTAGGGGTTTGGTCATGGCTCATGCAAAAGGGGACAGTGTTGCAAGATTCAGGTTGGCCAAACATGGCAGTTTGTTTGCAATAGTTCAGGATCAGGCCATGTTTGTCAGACCAGGAGTTGCCCAGTATAAGGGGGTGGGGTAGTCCAGGTAAGACAATCAGGGACAACAGGTACACATTATGTCAGGGATCCAACCTGTGGGGGGTTCCTGAGAACTTGCAGACAGCCTGCGGGCCCAGCAGGGAGAGCTCACCACAAGATTGGGGCTAAGTTTACAATATAAGATAACAATTTTCCAAGGACTGCCCAAGGTCTGCTTGTAGGCACCATGGAATCAATCAATCCAGTGAGGGTGATATACATCACCCCAAATATCAGGGTGGAAGTGGATTCATCAGTGGCAACATATTCTTGCGGGCGGTTAGGCCGCAGGATGTGGGGCAGCGTCATTGGAACCAAATGTGCGGGCAGGAAATCATACTTGTCACAGAATAACAAAGGGGGTCAGATAATTTTGGTGCCTTGTCAAAACCCCAGGCTTGACCTGCCAGCAAGGTTCCAACCAAGCGGGCTTGTGACCCGCAATCCAATTACCCGGTCACTTGAAGCCAGACTAGGAAGTCAACTTGAATTACCAAATCCATCAACATGAACAGACAATGATCCTTATACAGTGGATACCTTGATTTGGCTCTTGACTCATTATCAGGATCAAGCCATCCCCTTCTTCCATCCAGCCGTGTGATCACCAATCCTGTTCCTACTATCCTTGATTCACATGAACTATATAATCATTATCTCTCAATAAAGATTACTATCTATCTTCTAAATATTTTTCCCCGTGTAACTCTGCTAAAGCAGCACAGTTACGGCATTGGTAGCACAGGTAGGTTCTCCATCCTATCTTATCTTGAAAAATTCCGCCTGTTGCCCGCACACGCTGCAGCCAACAAATCCTCAACAGAATTATGTCTGGCCTCCCGCCCAACTGGACTCCGTATACTCCTGGTACCAAGATACCTGATGGCTTTGTTCTCTACCAAAACATGGTGATCCCGCTACCTGCCTTCAACACCCTGTCCGCCCAAGGGTTCTTTCAGACGCCTTCCTTGATGCCACAACCAGCTGACAAAACCACCATGTCTGCCTATGTTGCACAAAGACTTTGCAGCACCGCCTGGAACCCTTTGCAGGGGCCAACAACAACAATGCTGCCGCATGGATCCAGTCCGCCCAAAGAAAGCTGGCTCAGATGATCTGCCCACAGCAATTTTGGATCACAGAGATTTCCATTTGTCTGACCCATGATGCTGGCACCTGGTGTGACAAGTGGCACAAAGAGCACACCAACAAGAACTGGGACACCTTCAAACAGGACTTCTTGGCAAGATTTGTTCTTAAGGATACAGCGCTCATGATCATACGCCAAGTAAAGAAACTAACCCAGACAGGCACTGTGAAGGAACTTACCCATGCCTAGAGGAACTCTGTCTCCGTGCCCCATCCAATATGGCCTTTGAAACCCCAGTGACACACCTCATGTACTACAACACTCTCAAGTTGCATGTGATGAGACATGTGAACCTGGACCCGGTTACCAACCTGCAAAGCCTGTACCGTGAAGCGGAAAAAGCGGAACAAACATCCAACACTCTACACAAGGCACAAACTGGGAAACAAGAAAGACCCAAGGACTCCCATCCAGGCGGGCGCTCCTCTCAACCACCTCCTGGAGGCAACGGCAACAACCACAAGCCCACGGGTTCAAATGGGAATGGGAATGGAAATAACGGCCAATCAAATCATACCCATTTCCATGTTACCGCCACCCAAGGCAACCAAGACAAGGGAAAAGCCTGGGGAGAGCACTAAGCAAGCCAAGCTCTCCCTAAACAACTCCTGACTTGCCCAACAATGAATACCAACCTGAGGACGTGGACCAATGCCCAATGACCCAAGTGCCCTCGGAAGACCCGGCACTGTACACCATTGCCAGACATCCCAATAAATTGATGTCTTACCCTTTCTGCTTTTGCAGTTACATAGGCTCAGCACTCTTGGACTTGGGCGCAGATTGAACCTTAGTCAACAGCAGCTTTGTGGATAAATTCAAGCTGGCTACTAATTCTTGCGTATTAAAAACGTGGTCCTGGCTGATGAACATCACATTGCCGTGACAAAAGAGACTGCCCCCTTCTCTGTCATGCTTGAGAACCTTCACTCCACTATCCAAGGTCCTGTCATTGACTTCCCTAAGTTTGACATTGTACTGGGTCTAGACTGGTTACGGAAAAACAACCCCCACATGGACTGGGCGACCTCAGTGTTGACCACCAAGCGTGAAGGTGTCAACCACCAAATCTACCCGGACTCTGTAGACTAACTCCTACGAGACCACGTCTTTGTACACATCACAGAGACCCAGGACAAGAAAGAAAGCCTGAAAGCAATTGACTGGGACTCCTGCCAGTATGAAATCATACACTTCAAGGATCACCAGGACACCTTCACACCACAAGATTGCGACATTGTGGCCCGGCACCCAGAAATCTTCAAGGAGGCGTTACCTGGGTTGCCCCCTGAGAAACACATTCAACACTCTATTCAACTCAAGGGGGCTGTACCCAAGGCACGCCCCATTTACAGGCTGACCCCAAACAAGGATAACACCCTGCGCGCCTATCTCAAAGAAACGCTGGAAAGAGGACTTATCCCCCTCACAGTCTCCCTTTGGGGCCGCTATATTCTTTGTGGCTAAAAAGGACGGTACCTTACGCCTGGTCACAGACTACCACTCCCTAAACAAAGTTATCATTAAGAATTGTTACCCACTGCCACTGAGTAACAACCTCTTCAATGCCTTGGGAGGTGCCACTGTCTTCTCCAATATCAATCTAACTGCAGGCTACAACCAGATTTTTATTAAGGAGGAAGACATCCCCAAAACAGCCTTCCACACTAAATACAGCTCCTACAAATGTGTGGTGCTCAACTTTGGCATGACAAATGCCCCCTCTACCTTTTGTGACCTGCATGAACAAAGTATTTGCTCTGCACATAGGCAAGCATGCCCTAGTCTAACTAGACAATATCATTGTCTATAGCCCCTTGGTGGAACAGCACCACAAAGATCTGGAGGAAGTCTTTGCAACCCTGGCACAACACAAACTGTTGGCCAAACCCTCTAAGTGTCAGTTCTTCTGAGAGCAACTACCCTTCTTGGGACATATAGTCTCAAAAGACGGCATCAAACCCAACAGTCAGAAGATACAAGCCATCTGCAAAATGCCACATCCCAAAGAAAAATCAGAACTACACACTTTCTTGGGAATGGTGGCCTATGTACGACGCTTCATACCCAACTGCGGCGTCTTGACCGCCCCCTTGTCCGCCATAACAGGCGCCAAGTCCAAGTTTGTATGGACCCCCCAATGTGACCTCTGTTTTAGACATCTCAAGGAAAAGCTCACAACAGCGCCCATCTTACAATACCCCAAACAAGATAGAGAATACCAGATGAAAACTGACGCCTCAGATGCATCCATTGGGGGGTACTACAAATTAAGAATAGTGATGGTGATTTCCTGCCCGTAGCCTACGAGTTGCGCAAACTGACAGATGGCAAGTGTCGATACCCAATCCACAACAAAGAACTGTTGGCCATTGTACACTGCCTAGTCAAATGGCGCTGTTAACTGGAACAGCAGGAAGAATTCACAGCACTAACCAATAATAAGTTGCTCATCTATTTCAAGACACAAGCAAACCTGTCACGCCGCCAAGCGCGGTGGATGGAAATCTTAGAAAGGTTTAACATGCTCATCCAATATAAGCCCGGGGCCAAACTTGCCATGGCAGACACCCTGTCCCGCCTGTATGTCTGCGCTTCTAGGGGAGAGAATGGGCTCAAACCAGACTGGCCTCTCCTAGTGCTCCATACAAAAGACAAAGGGTTCCCCGCAGGCACAACCAATATCACCAAAGAAACGGTCATCAAGAATAAGCACCTCTTTGCTGACGTATACGGGACTCTTCACAGAAAAATGTCGGATGGCACAACCATTCCCTACATTCCCACACATCAGTGAGTTGATACCATTCTTTGCTACAACAGAGATCTCAGACATACTAAGAGCCTAAATCTATACAAATTCCTAAAACATAAAGCCTGGTGGCCAACCCTATATTGCAATGTCCAAGAAGTGCTAGAACAGTACAAGGTCTGCATAAGTTTGCCAAGAGCAAAACTCTGCCTAAGTCTGTACTCCCCATTCAAACCCAACTACTGTTCAAGGTATGAGCTCTTGACATTATGGGCCCCATGCCAGGAAAACACAACAGCAAAAATTTACATCATCACAGCCATCAATTTTGCAACAAGGTGGCCAGTAGCCCAAGCAGTGAAAGTGCACACTGGTAACAACGTCTGACAATTCATTGGCAAGGAAATAATCAGCAGGTTTGGAAAGCCAGAACTCCTGATAACCAATGGGGGCAAAGAATTGACCTCTGAAGACACCAATGTGTACCTCACCAAGAATGGGGTCAAGCACACTATGACAACACCATACCACCCTCAGGCAATGGACTTGTGGAGTGGCTAAATGGCAGCCTCATGCAAGCCTTGGCCAAGCTCACTGCCAGGAGACCTGAAGACTGGTATAAGCAGCTATCAACTGTAATACTTGTGTGCCAAACCCAAGTGAACAGATCCACCGGGAAAAGCCTGTTTGAACTGGTATATGGCACACAGCCAAATATCATTCAAGCATTGACAGGACCCAAACTGGAAATTCCAAGTCAAGTCCCCCCTTGCTCAGATCCTCAAGTAATAGAGGCCAACAGCAAACAAGCAGCCAAAGAAAAGGAACACTTACAAAAGACCTTCATGCCCATCTGCCAGAGACATGAAGTTGGGGATTAAGTCTGGGTCATGAATGTTGACAAAAGCAAACTACAACCCAAAAAAGTAGGGCCAGCAATCATTCTAAAGGTAAACAACAATAACACTTGCCTTGTGCAAGGGCTCAGGAAACGCAAGCAGGACCTGACCTTAAACTATGACCGCCTACAACCCTTCAAAGCAAGACAGAAACAACAAGAAACTGTCCTGCCCGCCACTGAGCAACAACTGGTTCAATATGGCACCCGGGCTCCCGACAACCTCCCTGACAACCTGCCTCTAGAGGAGGCTGACCTTCAGCTGGGGGGTGTTGAAACCGCAGGCTCAACCCACCAGCAAGGTTCCAACCAAGCAGGTTTGTGACCCGCAACCCAATTACCCGGTCACTCAAAGCCAGACTAGGAAGTCAACTCAAATTACCAAATCCATCAACATGAACAGACAATGATCCTTATACAGTGGATACCTCAATTTGGCGCTTGACTCATTATCAGGATCAAGCCACCCCCTTCTTTCATCCAGCCGTGTGATCACCAATCCTATTCCTACTATCCTTGATTCACATGAACTATATAATCATTATCTCTCAATAAAGATTACTATCTATCTTATAAATATTTTTCCCTGTGTAACTCTGCTAAAGCAGCACAGTTACAACAGCCTTCTCTGTATAGGACTTCTGTCTCTCTAGTTCTAGCTTCAGGGTCGTGGATTAGGATTTCCTCTAGAGTAAACTCCAAATACGCCAGGTTAGGTGGGTACTCAGTGAAATGTACTGTGCCAAAGGGGGCTCCTGGTGGACGGTAAAGGTCAAGCGGTTGGTCCGCGGTTTCTTGGGTTGGGCAAGGGTGGGGCGCAGGACTGCAAGATGTAGGCTGTAAATGAAGTAGAACTAATAACAAGTATGGTATGATCTGGTTGAACCAAAGTTTCATGTCACTTTATTGCAAGAATGGCAATGGGCATCTTCTTGGCGGTCCAGGGTATAAGTATGCCCCTCTGTCATGGCATTACTTTCACAAATTTCCTTGGCCCGGGGTTTTCCGTTCACCAGGTGTCGTGAATGCCGCTATTCACAGTATTTTGATTTCGCCTTTGGTGGGCCATTTTGAGGACAAATCTCTTGCTTTTGCTTTTGCTACTTGAAATAAGTTGATGACCAATTCAGGAAATACAATTTTTTGGTTTCCTGATCCTTGCACAACTCAATTGCCCCACTAATGCTGATGGCAAGTGATCCTACCGTCCTGGTAGTGTTTTGTGGTATTCTCAACCACTATATATTCCATTTCCTTATTTGCCAATAAAATTAAGTTCTATTCACATTTTTGTCTTTGTGTCTTCTGTACTTCTGCGCCTCTCTCTAGCCACAACTAGTAGAGATTATTCTTCCAGGTCCACAAGGTAAACACATTTGCCTTCCCTGTCATCTAACCAAGACTTAGTACAAATCCAATTCTAAGGTTAGGATTTCCTGTTGTGTGTCTGTGCTGCGCCTCAGAACACAACAAAAATAGTGCTCACTACAGGGGCTGTAAGCCCCTTGGTTGTCCCCTTTGCATCCACGTTTTTAGGTCCTTTGCCTCCGCCTATACAAGAGCCAACTTCACCTGAAATAACCAGTCCTCCTATTGAGGAAGATATTGCTGACCAGCCTATTACCCACACAATACTGAACCTTGGGAATGATCCCCACCTAATTGCTTACCCCATGGGTACCCCTGACTTAGATCAATTCATGCCAGTAGCCCTTGGGATAGCCCGTGAAGGAGCCATCCCTTGCCTTCAGTTGCAGTTCAGTTGGGCTGAATACTACAAATTAATTGTGGCTCCTCAATTTCCACAACATCTCCTCTCAGCGGCTGGCCCGCTGAACACTTGATATCATCCTTTGTGCAGCCTGCCTTGGCCCACCATCAAATGGTGTTGGGGCTCCACGTCCAAGAAATCTTGTCTCTGCAAGCTGCGGTTACTCATCACTTGGACCAGTTTGCTGCCTATCAACAGTGAATTCATTCCCTGTTTTTGTTGGTATCTGACAATCAACGCAATTCTGTCACCTCCCAGGCCCGTTTGGTTAATTCTATTGAACAAATGTGCCAGTCTATCCCCAAATATGTGAGAGAACGTCTACACAAGTTTCACCAGCTAGAACAACCCTGGCAATCTCAGGTGGATTCCACCTTAAACACTTATCTCATTGACTTCGAGCAACTTGTGCAACAGCTCAATGCCTTCAGTACATATTCCTTTGAGCAGCTACAGCAGGTAGCAGACTTTGCTGCTAGAGGCCTTAATGAACTCAGTACTGCATTTGAAAAAGAGAGAGCAGCCACTGCTGCTGCCATAGCCAAACTCCAGAGCCAAGTAAATGAGCTATCTACGCCCAAGCCAGATGTTCCGCCCTCTCCCCCTTCTGATGACTTGGTGGATAGGGAACATAGAATATGGGATGCTATTCATGAGCTACGTACAACTACTTGCAGTCAGGGACGTCCTGCTGAGGCGCCTCAACCTGACCCCCAGGTTCTTGAACTGGCTACCCAAGTTGCAGAGCTACAGAAAGAACTTGCTTACCTACATGCAATGATGGCAACTGCTGCTAGTCCAGTTGGGGTTGTCAATGAAGATGGCTGCTGCCCTGGTTTATCTGGAGCACCTCAAATCCAATGCGCTAGGAAATTAATTTCCCTAGCTAACAAGGTGGATCAATTAAAGCGGGACCACACTGAGCTGGATAGAGATGTACAAGAGATGAATGAAGTAATCAAATCTGTAAATGATAGATTTGCCCATTGTCTCTTGGTGGGGCCATCCCTTACTTCACGTCTGGCTGAACTTTCCACAATAGTGACCACCCAAGGTAACACTTAGATGCTACTGCACAACAGACCACTCAAGCTGCCAATACTGGGGCCCGTGCTGTTGAGACTCTTACCACCCTTGAAGAAAGTGTTTGCCAGCTATGGGCTAGACAACCCCCCTCGGAATCTGAGGAAGAGTTTTTCCCACATATTAACATACTTGATAGCAACAATGGTGGTCCAACTCCCAAAGCACATTTTAAGCCTACCTTTAAGAAATTCTTTGACCCCCAAATCTCAACCATTGCAGCTTTCCTAACTATCTATGAAACTGCCATGCAAAGAGCATCAGATGACGTCAAAAAGGAACACATCCTGACCTGTCTACACCCAGCCTGCCAAGAGGTAGTTGTGCCAGAACTACCCTCCATTGAGACGTGGGAAGATATGAAGAAGCTTCTGATTGATGAGTTTGGTGGTGACCTTAGCCTGGAAGTGAAAAAGGATGCCTTCATGCATATTGCTTTTAAGCCTAAGGAGACACTAGCCAAGTTTGCAGACAGATTCTACATGGAAGGACAGCAATTGATTATGAGCAGACAGTTGACAGCCCATGAAGCCTACATGGCTTGCGCTCAAGCCCTCAAGATTAACTAACTTCTGTGCCCTCACTTCAAAGCCATAAGGCTATGCTCTCTTCCATGAAGAGCATAAAGACGTTGTTGCAAGATATGCATCTTACCCACTCTGGTGCTGTTGTCAGGGAAAGTCAAGCTGCTTCTAACTCTGGTTCATCTTCCTGTGGTCCTTACATTCTTACTATGAATTCACAGAATCCTCCTTGGCGCCAAGATTGCCACAAGTGTGGTCAGATAGGTCATCATTCTCAAGTCTGCACCAATCTGCAGATTGAAGGAGCTGATCCATAAGAACAGGCAGGAAAAGAACAGTCAACCTAGAGGCAGAGACGCTCTTGGTTGATAATTCTTCCCAGTCTCTTCCAATCCCTCCCTCTATGGCTGAATCTGAGCTTGCTGATAATGAGGCTCCTCCTATCCTCCTCCTATTTCACAATATCTCCAATGACTCTGACCTGGATGATTCTGATATTGACAACACTGATGCATATGGGTACTCCGTCCTGGCTGTTCCCAAAACCATTGCAGTTCCCTATAAGTTATGCTCAGAAAAGACTACAACTACTGCTAAGCCTCTGCCTGAGGCTAAAGAGATTGTTTTGCGCCCTTACCTCACTCAGGCCAAGAGGTCCCCTGTGCTAGTGGAGTCGTCAGAAGAAGCTGCTGAGGTTGCTGATGCTGTCTTCAAGAATGTGTCTGTTTTGCTCCCCCTCCATACTGTTTATAAGGAGTTCCCGGGATTAAGATGTATTATTGAGAAGTGGGATAAGGAACTAGCAGAGGCTCAAGATATCCTGGCTGTCCTTCCCCCCTTTGGCTGCACTACCACTCAAGTAGAGATATCCATTCAAAAAGTGAAGATTAAGGCAGTTCTAGACACTGGCTCGCCAGTCAATGCTGTATCCTCCAAGCTTGTGAAAAAACTCAAACTTGTCCCTGACCTTAATTATCACCAGTTGTATGGCACAGCTGGACTGTCTATGACCTGCGCCATAGGGGCTTACTCCACTCTACCCATGCAGTTTGGCAAGCTTCTCCTAGCTGCGCCAGCAGTTGTCCTGGAGAATGAGAGCTACAATCTCCTAGTTGGCATCCAGTTACTTAGGGAATTTAATGGGATAATCAACTTGAAAGATGGCTACCTCTCTATTCTAGGATACAAAGTCCCCTTAATCTTCAAAGAGCAAGTTTAAGTTCTGGGGAAACGCCTCAAGACCTGCGCCTTGGAATTTCCCACTGGGGTTTTCAACCTCAAGTATTGCACCCACTCTTCAAACATGAAGTGTCCACCCATGGCTTGTCCTGCGTCTGAGGGGATCCCTCTCCTAGCCACATCTGCTGTTACCATCCCACCTGGGTCTCAGGCCATCCTGGACTCCCAGATATCTTATGAACTACCTGAGCGCACCTTCTTGGAGTTGTACTCTCCCCCTCCTTAGGACGCAACAAACCTTACCTCTGTCCTGGAATCCTAGATGTCTCCCATAAGGACCCTGTTCAGTTGTTGGTAGCCAACCTGACTGCAATCCCCATGACTGTATCTAGGGGGCATATTGTTGAATATGGACAAGTTGTTGAGCGCTCCTGATGTCCTGTCTCTTCATCCCTTTGGTATGTTTCAAGATTTTAACCTAGCTGAGGATGAACCCCAAGTCCTATCCTTGTTCACTGCACAAGACTTCCCACAACTGTCCCCAGTTCAACAGAAAGAGGTGTTAGATTTACTAGACCAATTTTCTGATATCTTTGCCAAGAACAGTACCAATTATGGGTTAGCCAAAGGTGTTATTCATCAGATAGACGCTGGCAACGCTCCCCCCTTTTGTGCTAAATCATATTATTGCAGCTGTGTGGAAGACGCCCAAGTATCTAAAGAGCTCAAACAACTGCTAGATGCTGGACTGCTGGCGCCTTCCCAAAGTCCTTGGGCTTCCCCACTACTCATATTAAAGAAGAAGGACGGGGGTCTTTGTATTGTGATGGAATATTGCCAACTGAACTTTTTGACCAAGAAGGACTTGTATCCCTTGCTGCGTATTGATGATGCTCTCCAACGTCTTGGAGGTTCTAAGTTCTTCTCCGCCATGAATATGGCGTCTGGATACTGGCAAGTGACCTATCCCCCAAGGATTGTCAGAAAGCCACACTCATAACTTCTGAAGGACTTTTTGAGCCTACTCACATGCCACAGGGGCTTTGCAACGCCCCAGCCACCTTCCAAAGGGCCATGTACTCCATCTTCTGTGACTTGAAGTTGTTGTGCGTCCTAGTGTACTTAGATGATATAACGGTCTTCAGCGCTACCTTCACCAATCACCTGGCTCATCTCAAAGAGGTGTTTGTAAAGATTTAAGAGGCTGGCCTCAAACTTAAGCCTTCTAAGTGCACCTTCTTCAAAGAACGTCTTGAGTTCTTGGGCCATGAAGTAACCCAGACAGGGATTCACCCAATGACTAAGAAGGTTGAAGCCATTGACAAAATGCTTCCGCCCACCACCTTGCAAGAAGTACAAGTTTTCCTGGGGATGATGGGCTACTACAGGCAGTTTATCCCTGACTTTGCCAATACTAGTGAACCATTAGTCCAGCTTTTATGTAATGTCCCTTTTGAGTGGACCACCAGTCAGCAGCAAGCCTTTGAGACCCTTAAGCAAAAACTCAAAGAAGCTCCCATCCTAGTGTATCTTGACTATGACAAGGAGTTCATCCTGTACACCGATGCTAGTGATTTAGCTATTGGAGCCATTCTGGCCCAACTGGACAACAAGGGTGTAGACCATCCTGTGGCTTACACTTCCTGCGTACTAAACAATCATGAGAAGAATTATAGTGTCACGGAGAAGGAGTGCCTTGCCGTATTGCATGCAGTCAAGCAGTTTTGTCATTACATATACATCACCCACTTCACAGTTGTCACTGACCACACTTCTCTCAAATGGTTGCAGTAGCTCAAGGAACCTGAAGGACACCTAGCTAGATGGGCTCTACGCCTGCAGAGATACAACTTCACAGTGCTCCATTGCCCTGGAATTCAACATCAGAACACTGATGGGCTCTCCAGAATGCCTATTTTTGCTTTGCATCTTGCAGAGGCCGACCAATTATACAGATCAATTGGGTATCCTTCTTCTTGGGAAAGTGAGACATAGGAGGTACAACTGGCCCTGTCCAAGCTATCTAAAGATACCCTTATACGCAACAATCAGCTCTTCAAAAAAGTACAAGATCAGTATCTGCCTTATGTACGGCCCAGTCTTTGCATCTCGTTGGTGTCACAAGCCCATAAAGAAACTGGGCATGGAGGCATTGCCAAAAACTTTGACTGGCTTCAGAAGAACTACTTTTGGGAGAACCTTTGCCTGCTGATCCCAGACGTCATTGCTAGTTGTCACAACTGCCAGCTACAGAGGCCTTGAGCTGCTGCCCACAGGTTTAAATTAGTTCCCCCTAACATGCCTTTCACACTGTTAGCATTGACGCAGTAGGTCCTCTTCCCCGCTTTTGTTCTTGGTGTTGCTTTATTCTGGTTGCTGTTGATCACTTTAGCAAGTGGCTAGAGGCTCGCCCTACAAAGGACATCATGGCTAAGACAACTGATGCCTTCCTGCTACAAGATATTTTCTACCGCCATGGCTGTCCTCAAGTGTTGCTCTCAGATAATGGGACTAACTTCAATGCCAAGCTGGTAACCTCTGTTGTCAAAGCTTTAGGATCCCACCAGTCCTTCTCTGCCCCCTACAACCCTTCTACCAATAGGGCTGTCAAGCGTGCAAATTCAACACTGGTCTCCATCATGAGAAAGCTCACCTACTCTGACGCTGCTAATTGGGACTTGTACTTACCTGCCACCCTCTTTGCATACCGCCTTAGCAAACATTGTGTCACTGGATATCCCCCCTTTGCTATGCTATATGGGCAAGAGGCTACTACCCCATTGCTCTTGGGGGCCCCCTGCTTACCTTGGATAAGGCCATGAATCCTGACGACCACATCAAAGATTTAGTCAACCAAATAATTGATATTCAAGCCACTGCTTACACTTTCACATATAAGACTAAGATGCTTGAGCTCTCTCTCAACAATTCTGGACGCTTTCCCCTGCCTGAGTTTAATGTTGGCAACCATGTCCTTTACTACCAACACAGAGTAGGTGGTCACGCACACAAGTTGGACTCTCTGTGGATCAGCCCTCTAGAAGTAACCTTTAAGTGAGGGTCTGGATACACTGTAAAGCTCCTGTCTAGTGGCCGTCCTTTTGCTTGAGTGCACGCAAAGTTCCTTTGTAAATACCACCCCCTAAGGCCAAATTAGAGGAGGGCAATGTCGTGAATGCCGCTATTCACAGTATTTTGATTTCGCCTTTGGTGGGCCATTTTGAGGACAAATCTCTTGCTTTTGCTTTCTCTACTTGAAATAAGTTGATGACCAATTCAGGAAATACAATTGTTTGGTTTCCTGATCACCACACAACTTAATTGCCCCACTAATGCTGGTGGCAAGTGATCCTACCGTCCTGGTAGTGTTTTGTGGTATTCTCAACCACTATATATTCCATTTCCTTATTTGTCAATAAAATTAAGTTCTATTCACATTTTTTTCTTTGTGTCTTCTGTACTTCCGCGCCTCTCTCTAGCCACAGCTAGTAGAGATTATTCTTCCAGGTCCGCAAGGTAAACACATTTGTCTTCCCTGTCATCTAACCAAGACTTAGTACAAATCCAATCCTAAGGTTAGGATTTCCCGTTGTGTGTCTGTGCTGCGCCTCAGAACACGACACCAGGTCTTCCCAATCTTCAGTGGCATCAATTGCGGGAGTTAATCCATTGGATGGCTCAAACTGAGAATGATCAACTTTCCTAGTCAGGTTGTGGGGTTGGCTGTCTCCAGGTGGCCCGCGTTCTATGGGAAGGTTCTTGGTTTTCCCTTCTGTGTGGGCCTGAGTTATCCCAGGATCTGTGGCTGGACCCGCCTGCTGATTGGTCAAGTTGTTGGAAGCCTTTGGCGTGGGAGGCATTGCTGTAGGTGAATTTTATTTGCCAAGCTTCAAAGGATTCTCTGAAGTCAAATCTTGCTCTGGTTTGAGCCCAAAAAACTGCGGGCGGCTGGCCCTGCAGGCTGGCGGCCCGCAGGGAGCCAGGGTTTGAGTCTCATAGTTGAGACCTTTCAATGAGCATAGTTGATAACAGTTTGTCACTTGTGACACATTATGTCCAATTATCAACAGGAGTTCTTGTTCATACTCATAGCCAGTGTCCAGAGAGCTGTTTCCCATGACTACTTGTAGGCTACTCTCTGAAGCTGCCATGCCTAGTTCCTTTGCCAGGCCGGCGTCAATGAAGCTTTCATCAGCTCCTGTATCAATAAAAGCTTCAATCTGGCGCTTGTTTCCCAATAGTTCTATGGTCACTTGGATGAATTTGCAAGACTGGGAAGAAGTGTTTATTTGCGCCAGTGAGACCAGGGCAGTTTTCTTCTTAGAGCAGGCTCTGGTCAAGTGGCCCGCCTTGTGGCAGTGGAAACAAAGTCCTTTGCAATAGTGCCGTTGGAGCTCTTTGGGTGTCATTCCTGTTCTGTTGGGAGTTGGTGCTCGGGTTTGGCAGGTCTGGGAGGGGCCAGCATTCTCTTGGTTCATGCTAAGGCCCTTGTACAGGGGAACCAGATTGTCTAGGCTGAGGGTGGACGGGTGGTGCTTCAACAAGTCCTTCATTGCTAGGTTGACTCCCTTTTGGAAGATGATGGCTGCCAGTTTGTCTTCCAGTTGGGTGAAAGTTTTTAGTTTGTGGAATTTGTCAATGTAAGCTTGGATGGGACAGGTGCCCTGCCGGATTTCCAACAAGGAGTTCAGGGCGTAGTATCTGGTGTTGCGGCCTTCCCCTATGGCCATCAGTTTGGCTTCAAACTTGGCATAGTCTAGGCAACATTCCACGTCTTCAGCGGTGGCTTTGCCAAACCAGTCAAGGGCGTCTCCTGATAGCATGGCGGCTACTCCAAGTACCTTTTTGGTGTCACTGGAATAGGATGGGGCATTGGCTTGAAAAATGTAGTTTGAGCACTGGCATGGCGCGGGGGGCCTCTTTGAGAGTGAGTTTTCCTCATCTGGGGCATCTCCACTTTGGTGAGGAATTGGTTGACTATCACATTCTGAACCTAAGAGAAGGGTCCTTTGGCGGTTTTGGCAGCGGAGTCAGAGTTCTTGGGGTTGTCTGGGGTCACGTTTGTATTCTTCCATGCGGAAGAGATCAGGTTTTGGTCATCATAAATGTGTAATAAGTGATTATCATTACAAAAACATACAAGATGCCCCAAGAATAATCGACATCTTGGGGCTCAGGGTACCAGTTTAAAATAGATTTTCATAATGTCAGGGAACCAACCCTGATTGGCCGGCTTACTAGTGTTTGGAAACTGGCGGGTTGCAGACTGGGTGGGCAGAGTCCACCAAAGGATTGGTGCTAACTTAATGAGGTAGGACATTGACTTGCCTACCCACAACCACAGACCAGCAGCTGGGACAATAGTATCTATTACTCCTGTGAGGGTAATATATACAATTACAAAAAGCTTGTTGGTATGGTCCAGTGGGAGCTTGGCTGTGGAGGCAGGCATTGTTTTGGGGGTGACAGGTGGTTCCATGTCCATTTGGTAGGCGGGAAAGAAGTTGTATTTATCTCTAAACAGGTGGGGTTTGGTAACGTACCAAGGGCCTTCTTGGTTGTATCTGGTTAACTCAGTAGTTCTGGCCAAGGGATCCTGGACTAGTATGTTGTTGGCGGTGTAGTCCTTGTACTCAGGCTTTAAGGGGTACGCTATGAAATGGACAGGACCAAAGGGGGCACCTGGCAGGCAGTACATAGCTGGTGGGTTGTAAGGGGGGCAGACAATCTTGGGGTTAACTGGAAGATGGCAAGAATAAAATACAGCAATAGTTGGGGAAACCAATATCTCATAACCTTTATTTAAAAATGACAATGGGGGTTGATCTTGGCCTGGAAAGTATTTATACCAGGCTGTCAGGCTTCACTACCTGGTTGGGTTTTATGGGCTTGGGCGGGTTGGCATTGGGTGTCTCAGATGGCAGTGTGGCACTTGGCACTGGCGGTTTGTCACTGGCTGCTTTGGGGTGAGAAGACTTTGAATCCTTCTGTTTATTGATTTGGGTATTGGGTGCCTCTTTGGGTTCAGTGCCTTCCCCAGGACTTTGGGGGAGTTCAGAATAACTTCCATGGAGAAATTTGTCTATTTCACCAGGAAAATTGCCGGTATCAGGCGTTGGTACCTTGGGGAAATTCCTGGCATCTTGCAATGGCAGTCTGCTTGCAGAATCCTGCAGGGCAGCTAAGGGTTCAGGTCCTGACAGGCTGGCAGCAACTTCATCAATTGGCAGTGGGTTATTGCGTTCCCAGCCTATGAGTCTGGCAGTCCGCAAAGGGTTTTGTCCAGGGTTTGACTCTGATTCCGTATTTTGATATTTAGGAGCATTCAAATTGTCATTCCTGACAGTCCTGACAGCAAGGGGAAAATATAAAAAAATAAGACAAATCCCCCAGTATTTATTCACTATTATACATAATTATCTTAAAAATTATATTTAAAGAACCATCATTTAGTAGACCTTTGGTAGAAACTGTCTGTCAATTCATTAGCTGTTTATGTTTAAGTGGGAATATTGTGGCTTTTGATTTTTTTTTAAATTATGAAGTTGATATGATGAGATATATTTAAAATCTCCAAATTTTATTCTGTAATTCTTTTGCATATAACTTGAACACCTCAGCTTATAAATTATCTCACAACACAGAGGTACTAAGCATTCCACCCCTTTATGATTATAAAATTTTGGTACCACTAAATCCACCAATATAGATAAATCCCATATTTGGATCTAAGGGTGATTTATGTGTCATAAATGGCCAGATAGTAAGAAGCAGTATCTATGTGGTGGGAAATCACTACCCAAATCCACATAGAATTGATGATTAACCACCAACGCGGTTTCAGATATTTTTTTGAGAAATTTCCAATTGTAACTCCAGGATTAAGTAGAACAATCAGTCCTAACCAGAGTAAACCAAGATAAATGACCTGGGAAAGCATCAATGTATCTTCAGCATAGAATTCAGGACATTAGGATGTTACAAGTGTCTCAGCTTTGAACATATTAGGGAAAACTCCTAAATTTGTGGGCATTGGATTAACCTTGGGCAAAAGTGACAACAAAGTGCCAATGGTGGCCCCCATCTTCCCATAATAATTTGGCTAAGAATTAAATTGTAGGGAATGTAGCACAGCAGGCCAACTACAGGATGCATGATAAAATAAAATTTGACCAGGAGAATATTTGATTTATTTTAGTAAAATTTTTTAGGGACTCAACTCTTAAGAGTTGAACATTGAAAAATTTCCCATATATATCAAAATTTGACTAAGCAATACCACCTGGATATTTGGCTCCTATTTCTTCTGCATTGTCAAATGAGTACCTAGTCCAGTTTGCAACAAACCCTTGTGTGACCAACTTCTGATGAATTTGCTGATAAAAAAGATCATATTGGGTGACTCTCATATTAAGTTGATTTATCAGCGTCAGCTTGCAAGGGGAATCAAATACAGCTGGTAAACTGGAGCAGCTTAACCCATTTTTGATCAACTGTTTGATTTAAATCTTTCAAAACAGTTAATTTTGTTAACAGCTTTACAGCTTTTTGAGCTTTCCTACTTGGGTGAATAATTCCCAGCATTATGGAATCTACTGTGACAATGTTAATTTTTAAAATAAATCCCAAACCCCATTTACAGAACACCATCAATCTTTAACTTGCTCAAAAATACATATTATGTATTATATCATATGATTGTGACTAGACAACAGCCACTTTATTGTTGCTGAATAAAAACTAAATTTTTTTTATAGAATTTATAGTATGGATATGTATTTATATAGGAAGAGCTCTTTAAAATTTCTCTAAATAGGAATTCTAGGGAACCCATTAACTGTATAAAAAGGTTAGAATCCCCTGGAATCAATTAGGCCATACTAATCAAGAGACTACAACAAAATTAAACAAGCCAGATTTGAAGGCTAGGTGTCTTAGAAATAGCTTATCTAACTGGAAAGGTCTATCAATGCCCAGGAATAGAATTACCAGAAAGTTATTTCTAGGAATTGAAAAGATTATAGTGTATCTAGATGTGGTTCAAAGCTAATCCTATTAAACTCCTGTATATGATAAAATGTGTTGCTAATCATAGGGCTGAAATAAAATAGACACATAAAATTTAGACAATGGTATCTCCAGGGATGATCATCTGGTTTCCCATAGGAGCTTTAAATAGCTAGAACACAGAATAATAGCAGGATATTATAGCATAGAAAGAGGATGTACTTTATTATAAGGAATATATATCCAGGTTATTAATTGAGTGATTAAGTACAAAAATTAATCATTTTCTTGAAGGATCAAGGATAAAATTTTCCTGTCAAAGTAGGATTGTAAATACCTAATGGTGTTATTAATAATAAATGGGTAAAAATCCAGGTAGAGCTTGTAATAGGTGGGATTTTTAGCCAAGTGAATCCCAAAGCTGTTAGAACTGGGGGCAGGTTAATAAGAAATAAAACTTTGCTTTCAACTATGATAAAAAGTATGGTTTCAGCAACAACCAAAAGGTTGTCACCAAAAATTCCTGGGAGGCCAAAGGGGGGAAAGTAGTTAACTGAACACTAAAATTTAACAGGCAAAACCAAATGGCCAGATTTCACTAACAAATTTTGAACTTTATTAGAGTAGAGAATGACAAAGCAAAGTCTTTTACAACTCTTGACTTTATTTAAAAGATGGGGTGGGATTGTGGTGGTAGATTAAATGTCACAAAACCAATCAACCAATGATATGAGCGGATATGAATGCATTTCTTGAGGCAGGAAATTCTGAACAAATTTTGAATGGACATAATTCAATGGGAAACCAACTCAACTAAAATTTATGGACCTGGTTTGGATGCACATAACACTGCTTCTGGCTGCTCTTGCACATTTATTTAACCAGAGGTGTCTCTTGTGTGGGTTAGATGGGGGCATTGTTGGAATAATCCCACAAGTATTAATTTGAGGGTTTTTCTTGGGCTTTTTCAGTAATCTTTTGGATAAATATTCAAACATAATCTGGTATAAATCCCCAAGAATTTTGTAGGATTGAAGTGAAGGCCTAAAGAGGAGGTGTAACTTTAAAAAATTGGTATATAAATGGAGACATATATAAAAAGCCAAATAATTTTCTGACAATATTTGATTTCCCCTCAATATCTTCAATCTTTTTCTATTACCTTTACCTGGAACAAAGCAAAATTTGGGGTTCTAAGGGAAAATGTAATATGCTGCAGAAAGAGGCAACAGCGCTCATGTTGACACTAATAATGTTGACAGTGATCATGTCAACACTTTTTCAAAATAGTCACTGTTGACTCAAAACTCAAAATTTTCTATTTTTTGCTAGTTGCAACAACTTAATTCACATTTTTAAAGCATTTAGGGGTGTGAACCCAGAAAACACAACAACATTGTGGCCATCTTGACATGATTTAATATCAAACTTAATAAAAATCTAAACTTAACTAAATTTACCCTTTACATTTACTAATAAAAGTTTTTTATTTATATGTTTTCACACTGTAAAAGTGTCAATGTTGACACTTTTTAAGCCAAACTTATTTTTAATACAGTAGTTTTAAAACCTATGGCAAATAGCAAAAATAGTTCAGATTTAAATGAAATGAACTCAGATGTAAACAGAAATAGCTAATATGTAAACAAAATTGAAATTAACCCAAATCTATTGTAAATTGATATAAATTCATTGAGCTCCAATTTCTTTTAAAGATACTCTTTTTGTTTAAATCTGAGATCATTTTGTTTAAATCTTAACTATTTTTGCTTGTTGCCATAGGCTTAAAACTACTGTACTAAAAATGAAATATCTACAATAAAAAATTAAGTGCACATTAAAAAATATTTTTTATTGAGTTAATATATTGAAACAGAAATTGTACATTTAGCTGATTGTTGAAATGTGCATCTTATAAATATCAGTGGCACTTATTCCGGCTTTAATATATTAAGTGGATTGGTGGCTAACGGCAATCCAATAATTTAACTCAAGAGTCACTATGTTGTTTACTATAGAATTTATTAATAATGTCAACAACCAAAAATGTTGTCTATTTGCTTGTGATCATCCATCAGGGTGGATTTAAGCAAATTAAAGTGGCACAAGAAAAGCTTAAATTACTATGTCACCTCCTAATGAGTATGTCTAAGTGGAAAAGTTGACATTTCTTTTTTTCATACCTGAAGACAACTTCTTAAAAAATAGCAATATACACAATAATAAAATATCATATTACCTCTACGCAAATATAATTTTTAATACTGAAATTCAGAACCTAAACGTAAAAATGCGGGATTGCCAAATCCTTGGTCCAAATTTTGAATCACTTTTGCGGGCAAAATCAGCTGAGTGAAAATTAAAATATTTAATAAAATCAACCATTTAATTTGATTTTTTTTGTTTATTTAAATTAGCAAATTTCAAATCTCTTGAGCAGATAACTCAACTAACAAAAGACAAATTACAGCAAACAAATGTGGGATACATGAATCAAAAATGCAGGGTTGTAATGTACAATTTGAGATTTACTGTATTTCAAACAAATCATAGACATCATGGAAAACTTAACAAATCTGAAACTGCAGGATCATCAAATCCAAGAACCAAATTTCAAATCAAAAATGAGGTGAATTTGCTATAAATGTAATTTATGGGCATATAAAAAAGAATGTCAAAAGATTTAGAATGGATTTGTGCTAATTCTTTTAGGGATCACAGGCATTCTCAAAAATCACCCTATTCCAGTTTAGGACGGCTAAAATTTAGATCATAATATTCACCAACTTATCATATTTAACAATAAAATTGACTAAAACATACATTCCTCTTCTTGAGTTTAATTTTGTAATAAAAATTCATTGTTTCTTCTTCCAATAACAACCAAATAAATGAGCTGTTACCTGGCCTTGACAAAATCATGCAGGGCTACGCTGGGTCTTCCAACAGTGAAGTCTCTGTCTATGATCATTCCCAACCTGCATGCCCCTCCCCAAGCACTACCTAGGAGTGTGCTTTTTCTCCCATGTCCTCAAGCATGGCCCTGTTTGCCCATCATGCACAGGCAGCTGCTAACCCAAATCCTGTATCAACAATGTAATCTGGAACCAGCCATTTGAGCTATGGGGTCACCCAGAGAACCTGGAATCCAGAAAAAGCCAATCAGATGGCACTGTCTAGTTCCCAAGATGGACACATTCCTCCTCTAGCCAAACAGCCTTCAAGACGTAGAAGAAGGCTAATTACCCAAGAGATTGTTCTCAAAATGGTTGAAAAGCAAGGGATGCCTATGTCCCTTGGGGAAATTGCGGCTGCAATGGGTTTTGCAAAGTCCACTGTGGCTGCAACCCTGCAAGTCCATGCCAACTGTGCCCCCATCCCAAAAAAGACCCTTAATGGTGCCTTTACTTCAACTGAATGTGAAGAAGCCCACCTCACATGATGGCTATCATGGAACGTGACCTGCAGATGCCCCTGGTCCAGGTTCATTTCCAATTGGGACTTCATGGCATTTTCACCAATAAAAGAACAGTTGATTTGTGGGTGCACAGAGTTGTGGTTGCTGTCAGAATCTTGTCCAATCAGGTTCTCAGTGAGCCTAGTTTGGTGGATACCAACCTGTACAATGCAACCATTATTAATTTTCCAAAGCTAGGGCAATGAGGGCTTGTAATGACGTCATTTTCTTGCTGTATGCCAAGATTTTGGCAAGTATCCAAGACTTTGGGGAAAACTGCATCCAATCTGACGTCTAAAAGCACAGCCCAATCATGTATCAATTTTTTGGGGGTTTTTTGACAGTTTACCTATTGGGTGTCAATCATTAATCAGCAATATCAAACAATGCAGATGGGTATGCCTACCAGACAGAGCTCAAGGTCATGCTGGAGGAGTGGGCTACCCAACAAGCCATATACACAGTTGTACTGAGTGCGGAGATGGAGCAGCAGGAATGGGCAGCCAAAGAAATTATGGCTGCAGGGAATACCTGTTAGTCCTATCCCACTAACCATGATGACATGCATATTGCAGATATATGTCTTTACAACTTTGGTTCAGCTCTCAGGTGCTTAAAGCCTGCCACCTACAATGAACTGTGCTCTCAAATTGAGAAGGGGTACAAGCTTTTACCTTCTATATTTGTCCAGAACTTATTAGATCTTGTCATATTCTATTTTAGTGATAGTGATAAGTCCAGAAAAGACTCCTGCCTCCCCCCACGCCCATAAGTTTGAGTTTTCAAGCCCACATATGTGACAGAAAAAGAATTCAAGCAATTGAATCAATCAGCTCTTGCCGCCTCTTCCCAGTCAACAAACCCTACCTCCCTGACTCTCCCACCAAGACCAAGCCACCTGCCTTCCAACCCTGACTCCTAGACCACCAGCCATTCCCTTCCCATAACCTCTGATGCTGTCCCTTCTACAGGCGCAGATGATAGCAAATACATTCTGCCCATTCCCTCTCCTACTTGTCCTTTTATCAGTAAAATAAAACTTTTCTTTGTGACAAATTATTAAAGTTGATATTATTTCTTTTGATGTATAATTAATAACATATTATTTTTGCATTATTGACATTATCATAATCAATAAGATATTGTATATTTTATGAATAACATAAAATTATTTGCATAAATATTTTTCATTATCAATAATAAATTAAGAACCACAAATATAAATTTTGCATTAGAATAATGCAATTAGACATCAACTCTTGATATTTTGATATTATGTGCATAACTTAATACATTTTTTTAATAAAATTATTTTTAAAAAATGCCTTTTTCATTGTATTTTCTTTAAATGGACTGTGTTTATATTAGAGAGCCATTAACACTAAGTATAAGTATTGATACATAGTGCTGTAACTGTGATGTTTTAGCAGAGTTACAAGGGGAAAAATATTTAGAAGTTAGATAATAATTGCTATTGAGAGATAGTGATTATATAGTCATTATGAATCAAGGATAACAGGAACATGATTGTGTTGATTACACAGTGGGATATGAAGGGGGTGGCCTGATCCTGGTAATGAGTCAAGTGCCAAAACAATGTATCCACTATAGGGGATCAGCTTCTGTTCATGTTGTTGTATTTGGAATTTTGAGTCAACTTCCTAACTTTTCTTTGAGTGGCTGGATAATTGGATTGCGGGTCACAAACCTGCTTGTTTGGAATCTTGCTGGCAGGTTGAGCCTGCTGTTTTGAAACCCCCCAACTGAAGGTTGGCCTCCTCTGGGGGTAGGTTGTCAGGGAGGTTGTCAGGAGCCCAGGCGCCATACTGGACTAATTGTTGTTTGGTGGCAGGCAGGGTGGTTTCTTGTTGTTTTTGTCTTGCTTTTCAGGGTCTCAGGCAATCATAGCGTAGGTTCTTATCTTGCTTGTGTTTCCCAAGTCCTTGCACAAGGTAAGTGTTATTGTTGTTTACCTTTAGAATGATTGCTGGCCCTACTTTCTTGGGTTGTAGTTTGCTTTTATCAACGTTCACAACCCAAACTTTTTCCCCAACTTCATGTCTATTGCGGATAGGGACAAAGATTTTTTGCAGACGTTCATTTTCCTTTTCTGTTTGTTTGCTGTTGGCCTCTATAACGTGAGGGTCTGAGCAAGAGGGGACTTCACTTGGAATTTCCAGTTTGGGTCCTGTCAATGCTTGAATGATATTTGGCTGTGTGCTGTATACCAACTCAAATGGGCTTTTTCCGGTGGATCTGTTCACTTGGGTTTGGCACACAAGTAGTGCAGTTGGTAGCTGCTTATACAAGTCTTTGGGTCACCTGGCAGTGAGTTTGGCTAAGGCTTGCACAAGGCTGCCATTAAGCCGCTCTACACGTCCATTGGCCTGTGGGTGGTATGGAGTTGTTAAAGTGTGTTTGACCCCATTTTTTGAAAGGTATATGTTGGTGGTTTTAGAGGTTAATTCTTTCCCTCCATTGGTTATCAGGAGTTCTGGCTTTCTGAACTTGCTGATTATCTCTTTGCCAATAAATTGTCATACATCATTGCCAGCGTTTGTCCTTACTGCTTGGGCTATTTGCCATCTTTTAGCAAAGTCTATGGTGGTGATGATGTATTTCTTATCATTGTGTTTTCCTGGCATGGGGCCCACAACGTCAAGGGCCCATACTTTGAAGGGTAGTTGTGTGTGGATGAGAAGTACTGACTTTGGAGGGGTTTTGCTTTTGGCAAACTTTTTGCATACCTCAAATTGGTCAAGGACTTCTTGAATGTTGCAATATAAGATTGGCTACCAGGGCTTATGCTTAAGGAACTCATATAGGTTTTGGCTCTTGGTGTGTCCAAGGTCTCTGTAAAAGCGTAGGATGGTGTCTACTTGCTGGTGCATGGGGATATAGGGAATTGTTTGCCGTCAGACATTTTTCTGTGTAGGGTCCCATATACGTCAGCAAATAGGTGCTTGTTTTTATTAACTGTTTTCTTTGTTATGTTGGTTGTGCCAGGGGGAGCCCTTGTCTTTTGTTTGTAGTACTAAGAGAGGCCAGTCTGGGTCAAGCCCATTTTCCCCTCTCAAGGAACAAACATAATGGCAGGAGAGGGCGTCTGCCATGGAAAGCTCAGCCCCAGGTTTTTAATTTATGAGCATGTTGAATCTCTCCAAGAGCTTCATCCAGTGGGCTTAGCGGCAAGACAGATTTGCTTGGGGTTTGAAATATATGAGCAACTTGTGGTCAGTTAATGCTGTGAATTATTCCTGCCGCTCTAGGTAACAGCACCATTTGACTAGACAGTGCACAATAGCCAACAGTTCCTTGTTGTGGATAGGTTAT
Source organism: Entomophthora muscae (assembly GCA_014839935.2). NCBI lineage: Eukaryota > Fungi > Entomophthoromycota > Entomophthoromycetes > Entomophthorales > Entomophthoraceae > Entomophthora > Entomophthora muscae. The sequence continues at coordinate 171,272 of QTSX02005849.1, forward strand.
TGACACTTGCCATCTGTCAACTTCTGTGATTCATAGGCTACAGGCAGGAAGTCAACATTATTATTTTTGATTAGTAGTACTCCCCTAATGGATGCATCTGAGGCGTCAGTTTCCATTTGGTATTCCCTGTCACGTTTGGGGTATTGCAGGATGGGAGCTGTTGTGAGCTTTTCCTTGAGGCGTCTAAAACAGAGGTCACGCTGAGAGGTCCACACAAACTTGGATTTGGCGCCTGTTATAGCAGATAAGGGAGCATTCAAAACACCACAGTCAGGTATGAAACGGCGTACATAGGTCACCATCCCCAAGAAGGTGCAGAGTTCCAACTTATCCTTGGGTGGCAGCATCTTGCATATGGCCTGTATCTTTTGACTGTTGGGTTTGATGCCGTCTTTTGAGACTATGTGTCCCAGGAAGGGTAATTGTTTGCGGAAGAACTGGCACTTGGAGGGTTTGTCCAACAGTTTGTGTTGTGCCAAGGTAGCAAAGAATGTCTCTAGGTCTTTGTGGTGCTGTTCCACCAAGGGGCTGTAGACAATGATGTTGTCTAGGTAGACTAGGCATGCTTGCCTATGTGCAGGGCAAACACTTTGTTCATGAAGGTCACAAAGGTGAACAGGGCGTTTTTCATGCCAAAGTCAAGCACCACACATTTGTATGAGCAGTATTTATGCAGAAGGCTGTTTTGGGGATGTCTTCTTCCTTGATGCGGATCTGGTTGTAGCCTGAAGTCAGATCAATCTTGGAGAAGACTGTGGCTCCTCCCAAGGCGTCAAAGAGATTGTCAGTCAGTGGTAGTGGATAAAAATTCTTGATGGTAACTTCGTTTAGGGCTTGGTAGTCTGTGACCAGACATAAGGTACCCTCCTTCTTGGCCACAAAGAATATGGTGGCCCCAAAGGGAAACTGTGAGGGGCAGATAAATCCTTTCTCTAACGCCTCCTTGAGATAGGCGTGTAGGGTGTTGTATTTTTTTGGGGTCAACCTGTAGATAGGACGGCCTTGGGTACAGCTCCTTTGAGTTGGATGGAAGTTGGATGTGTTTCTCAGGGGGCAGTCCAGGTAGCGCTTTCTTGAAGATTTCTGGATGACAGGCCACAATTTCAAAGTCCTGAGGCGTGGAGGTATCCTGGTGATCTTTGAAGTGTATGATATTATACTGGCAGGAGTCCCAGTCAATTGCCTTCAGGTTTTCCTTTTTTTCCAGGGTCTCTGTGACAAGTACAAAGACATGGTTGCGTAAGAGTTGGTTCACAGAGTCAGGATAGATCTGGTGGTTGACACCTTTACGCTTGATGGTCAACATGAGGTTGCCCAGTCTATGTGAGGATTGTTTTTTTTTGTAACCAGTCTAGCCCCAGTAAAATGTCAAACTTTGGGAAGTTAATGACGGGACCTTGGATGATGGAGTGTAAGTTCTCAAGCATGACAGAGAAGGGGGAGGTTTTCCTTGTCATGGCAATGTGGTGTTTATCAGCCAGGACCACGTTTTTAACCCATAAAGGATTAGTGGCCAGCTTGAACTTATCCACAAAGCTACTGTTGACTAGGGTTCAATCTGCACCCAAATCCAGAAGTGCAGAGCCTGTGTAATTGCAAAAGTGTGAAAGAAAAGGACATCAGTTTATTGAGATGTCTGGCAATGGTGTACAGTACCAGGTCCTCCGAGGGCACTTGGATCATTGGGCATTGATCCACGTCCTTGGGTTGTTACTCATCATTGGGAAAGTCAGGAGTTGTGTAGGGAGAGCTTGGCTTGCTTAGTGCTCTCCCTGGGCTTTTCCCTTGTCTTGATTGCCTTGCGTGGCAGTGATACAGAAATGGGTACAATTTGACTGGCCATTGTTCCCACTTCCATGTCCATTTGAACCTGTGGGTTTGTGGTTGGTGTTATTCCTTTTGCTTCCAGGGGGTGGTTGAGTGGAGCACCTGCCTGTGTGGGAGTCCTTGGGTCTCTCTTGTTTTTCCCTTTGTGCCTTATGAAGGATGTTATAGGTTTATTCTGCTTTCTCTGCTTCACGGTACAGAATTTCTAGGCTGGTCACTTAATCCAGGTTCACATGCCTCATCACATGCAACTTGAGGGCGCCGTAGTACATGAGGTGTGTGGCTGGGGTGTCAAAGGCCATGTCAGATGGTGCTTGAAGTTGGAGTTCTTTATAGACGCGGGTGAGCTCCTTCACAGTGCCTGTCTGGGTAAGATTCTTTACTTGGTGTATTATCATGAGTGCCGTATCCTTAAGCAAAAATCTCGCCAGGAAATCTTGCTTAAAGTTATCCCAGTTCTTTTTGGTGTGTTTCTTGTGCCACTTGTTGCACCAGGTGCCAGTGTTGTGGGTCAGACAAATGGAAATTTCTGCAATCCAAAATTGCTGTGGGCATTCCATTAGAACCAGCTTGCTCTGGGCAGACTGGATCCATGCGGCAGCATTGTTATTGTTGGCCCCGGCAAAAGGTTCCAAGGCGGCGCTTTGTAGTCTTTGAGCTAGGTAGTCTGCATGGCGCTTTTGTTGGTTGGTCACAGCATGGAGGAGGGAGCCTGGAAGAACCCTTGTGCAGACATGGCGTTGAAGGCAGGTAGCGGGATCACCGTATTCTGGTACAGCATGAAGTCATCAGGTATCTTGGCACCAGGAGTGTAATGGTCCAGTCAGGAGGGAGACCAGACATAATTCTGTCAAGGATTTGTTGGCCGCAGCGTGTGCGGGCAAAAGGCAAACTTTTTTAAAATAAGGTAGGATGGAGAACCTACCTGTGCTACCAATGTTGTAACTGTGCTGCTTTAGCAGAGTTACACAGGGAAAAATATTTATAAGATAGATAGTAATCTTTATTGAGAGATAATGATTATATAGTTCATGTGAATCAAGGATAACAGGAACATGATTGTTGATCACACAATTGGATGGAAGAAGGGGGTGGCTTGATCCTGATAATGAGTCAAGCGCCAATTGAGGTATCCACTGTATAAGGATCATTGTCTGTTCATGTTGATGGATTTGATAATTCTAGTTGACTTCCTAGTCTGGCTTTGAGTGGCTGGGTAATCAGATTGCGGGTCACAAACCTGCTTGTTTGGAACCTTGCTGGTGGGTTGAGCCTGAAGTTTTGACACTATTATAATTTAAATGTTATAATTTAAATATTGAAATTTAAATATTAGAATTTAAATATTTAAATATTAACTAGTTTAAATTTTAATATTTAAAATAAAAAATAAAAAGTTAAATTGCAAGGGAATATAATTTATTGGGGAGATGCAAATTGCAATAGAATGTGATTATTCTGGGGAATTATACCCCAAAATCAAATTTTCAGCTAATGCATCTAATTGGATCCACATACTGTTCTGTATGTGGTGGACAACCCTGGATGCAATTGCTAGAGGGGTGGCGCCCTGCACCCCGGTGGTTGCTGAACACTTAATAAAAGGGAGACAGGTAAGTGAATCAGCAGATTCTTTTTGGGAGGCATGTAGTACCCATACAACAATGCCAATGCAAATGAGTTGTACTGGACGTGCTCAACTGTCCTATATCCCTGTGGTGTCTTCTGGCATTCTAGTGCTAAGTGGCATATATTGGTTTGTATAGGTACATCCTCCAACTTTTTGACGTTCATTTTTAATATACAATGTAGTAGGATTCCTAGGTATACTGCAATGTGAATCCTTTGTGAGATATAATTTTTGGAGAATATGCACAATTTCTTGTACACTTGCACTAATCTGTTTATATAAGATGCTTGACTGAATTTGAATATTGTACCAGGAGGCGCCCAACTTGTATCTGCCCCCATGCCTCTGCAAAAAAATAAATAACAGTTTAAACTTATTCACAAGGACTGCGTCCCCAACTTTATTTGATAATGCTTTGAATAATTCATTAAAAGTTTCAGTTTTAATATATTCATTTCCTATTTGAAAGTCAGTTTTTATTAGGTTTTTCCATATTCATTTATATTTGAAAAGGGAAATTGTTGTATACTTTCATAAATATATTCATCAAAGTTTATTTTGATATCCCCGCAAATTTCAGTCATCTCTTTGAAGTTGATATTTGCTCCCATTTTGTATGCTTCCCTAATCCATGGCAAGCACCTCACAGGCGGTAAATATTCCCTGGCTTTTGCTTCTATATTTGAAAAATAATTCATAATAATTTGAATTATTTTATTTTTATTTATTTGCTTTACAGGGGCTAAAAGTGATTGGTAACCCCCATAAAACCAACTTGGTATGAAAGCTGCCACTTTTGCAACCTTATCCCCATTCCTAGTTATAACTAAAGTAAATATAAGTAAAACATTAAAAAACTTACTGATTGTTTCCCCTGCGGCCCCCTCAGCCACAGGTGCCCCTTCAGCAAACTTCATGAGCATTGTCTGCTCTTCATTTGTTTTTCTGGGCTTGATTTTCCTTATTTTTGTGCAACTTGTGCTTCCTCTTGATTTTCATTAGTTGAATTTTCATTGTTTATTATAGCTCTTCTGCTTCTTGATTTTGCTTCATTTTCATCTGTTTCCATTTGATTGGGTTCCTCTTCATTTGTGTTATTTTCCTTTGAGCTTTCATTTCATTCAATCAATTTGATTTTTTTTAGTATTCTTTCTGTTGGGTTTCAAAAATTCCCACAAGTTGTAACTTTCACTTTTGAAATCTAACCACTTGAGTATTTCCTTTATAAGATTTAAAACTATTTCCTTGTGTTCTTTGTTGACTATTGTTCCCAGGCTATTTTTTGTGGTTTCATTTTGCTGGACCAAGGCCCTTCCTTCATTTCCCAGTTGATTTACCACAATTTCCATTATGTTGTATTCAAGGTTGAAACCTTTTGGAGAGCTGACTCTAATTTGTTGATTAGGCTGTAGATATTTGACATTTTGTTTGAATATCATCAAAAACAGGTTTTTATAGTACTATTCTCAACCCATGAATATTTTTTGTCATCATTAATAAATTAAAGACAATAAATGTAAATATTGGATTAGAATATTGCAATTAGACGTCAACTCTTGATATTTTGATATTATGTGCTAACTCAATGCAATTTGTTTAATAAAATTCATTGTAAAGTTGGCCTTTTTCATTGTAATTTATTGAAATGGACTGTGTTTATATTAGAGAGCAATTAATGCTTAGTACAAATATTAATACATAGTGCATTTTACAGCCTTTATATTTATCTATTGGTAATAATTCTGTAAATTTTTTAGTCAGATTTTGTGAGGTAATAATAATGTAATGGGTTAATAAATTATTGAGGGTCTGGATGTACAAGTATTCCAGCTATTGCCATCACACCTAACATCCAGTCATTGCCCAATTTGGTGCCTTTCCAATATACCATTCAACATACTGGAAATGGCAACAAATCAATATCACATGACTGTCCAGGTATCCAACAACTCAAACCCATCCAGCACATGACCAGCCCCTGGGTTTGGTCTAACTAATATCCCCACCACAGCTAAATATATATAAGTCTAAAGTATCATCCAATAAAATATACTTCTTCTCTTCCTAACTCTATATTTGAAGCTTCCCCAAAAGGCACTCTTTATCACTGGTAGCACTACAGTTTTTGACCACGCCAATGAAAGAGAAAATGACTGAACAGAACCCGCCCACCTTTGCCCACGGGCAACTGTGGTAAGTTTGACTCCCTTAAACTCAACTCCCTGGTACTCAACACTTTGTCAAGTACCAGGGAGTCAAGTGCCGCATATGTGAATCAATTAGTATTTTTGGCTTAACCAGTTTTAAGCTAATTTTTACTAGTAATTTAGGGGTTTGAAACCAAAAACCAAGGTTGAATTTACTCAAACTTGACTCTTTTTAATAAATTGGTTAGCTAAAATACCAATTTAAGGGGCAATTTATAAGTAAATTTACTAATAGAAATAAAAAAACCTGTGTTCAACACTCTAAACCCAAAAGTAACCAGTTTGACACTTTTTAAGCCAAATTTTAATTTTATTAATAAAATACTTATGTGCTTATATAAAAATTGTTATTTACTATTATTTTTTATTATTAGTGTCCATAGTTGTTGATTAGGCTTCCAAGCACCACTATACTAGATTTGGTGGTATATATATTAATCAAGTACCCCACTTATTTTACATTATGTCATTCCTGGGTTTTTGGATTAAGTGGTGCCACATAAATTAAGCCCAATTTATTAAGAGATTTCATATGTAATTTATAAAAAACTGAAACTTGACACTTTCTTTGTTTGACTCTATCCACTTGACACCTGATTGGTTTTGGATTTAACTAATCAAAGGCTTGGAATTAAGGCTAAATTAATATGTGACGCACTATGAGCGCCACTCAACACTCACACACTCAACACTTTAACTTGGGGATTAGTACAGAGAGCTTCTTAACGTTTTAAACAACACTATGGTAAATAATTCACTCCCAGCTCCTCACAGCATACCCTAATCACTAATAAACACATTTCCACTCATTTACTTTTTTTACTTATGTTGTATTTTTTTATTTTTGAGCATACAAAACTGCCTTACTTTTGGGTTAGCTTTTGAACCCGGTTTAAATTTAAGCAAGTTAGATATGTAAAAAAAATAGTAAATTTGATGTTTCTGCTTGACTCTGGCATACTTGACAGTAAGAATTCAGCTTTTTCTGGCTGTTTGACAGTGCCAAACTTGGCACTTTACTATGTTTTGAATTTTCAACTCTCAATAAAAAAATTCCACATAATAAATTTTTTTGCTATTATAATCTACTACTTTTTCTGCTGCTCTCCATATAATTTTCATATATTTTTTTGATTTATAATTAAACTTTTACATTGATTTAACACTAAGATGTTATGCTGAACCTAACATCTTTGATGCTTTATCATAAATTCACTTATTTTCTATGTTTTAACCTTTATATCTACACTTTGAGTTTCTATTTTGCTTCTATTTACTTTTTTATGTTTTTTTATAATTAAAACTTTATTTGCACACTTTTCATTCAACTTTTGCTTTGCTTTACCTATTTGTGTTTGCAATATCTTCTCAATCATTTTATTTACAATGCTAAACTTTTCTTTGGACAAAATCAAGCAAGAACAGCCAGCAGCCTAAGCGCCAAGCCTCCAAAGGCTCCAAAGAATCTGCCTCTAGCCCTAAGCGTGCCAAGAAGCCTGCAAAGGCAAAGTCTCCAACCCCATCTCCTCTCACTCCATCTCCTCCTACTCCCCCCCTCCACCCTCATCTTCTACATCCCCTTCACCTTCCCCCAAAAATCCTCCCCCAATAAATCAGATGGTGATCTTACCAACCACTCATTTTATCACTCAGAGGCCAACTCCGAGCCTACTAAGGAGCACCGGACCAAGAAGGCAAAGGCTGTCAAGGAGCCCACTTCTTCTTCTGGTAAGAAAAAGGAGGCATCCAAGCAGGCCTCAAAGAATCCTTCCCCTCCCCCCTCCCAATGGCTCTTCCCCTCCTTCTTCATCTGACCCCCAAGATGAGCCAGAGGATTACTCCAAGAAGTTTAAAGCTTCTGGTCATGTGGCTTGGGATCCACTGGTCATCCACAACATTTGCAAAGTGGACAGAGAGTTTAAAGTTCCTAAGCGCTTCCCCTGGTACTTTCCGATCATGTCCGTAAAGGGCGGCCCTGGTTACGTTGCCGACAATTATATCTTTAATTGCAACAACCAAAAGCGGCAGAGCAAAAGCAAGCACTTTGTCTGCAAGGATAAGACTTGCGGGGTCCGGTTGAACACCAAGGGCTGGGAGCAAGTAACATTGAAGAAGGGGGAGCACACTTGTGAGCCCCCCAATCATCTAATCACTCAGATGTTAAAGTGGTACCTTGTGCAAGTAATACCCACATCCTCTTATCTTTGCGTATCAGATATGGCCATCAAGGCCCTCCAACATCTCAAACCCAACAATCTCAAGTTGGTACCAACACAGGAGCAGTTGGTCAAAACATCAGCAATAAGCGTATTGCTGCAAATCCTCCCCAAGGCTTCTGACGTCCTCTCTGAGCTCACGCTCACTCATGAGCTTAAGCAGCTTCCTAGTGGGGAGTGCTTCCTGCTTCATGATGACAGGCCTGCAGCCAAGGACCATATAATCTGCTAATCAACTAAGCAGAACCTGATGGAGTTGAAAAGGGCGTCAACCTGGCTAGTTGATGGTACCTTCACCACTTGCCCCCAGATGTTCAAGCAGCTCTGGATGGTTCATGCCCAGATTGACATCCAGGTGATTCCACTTGCGTTCTTCCTTCTTCCCGGGGCCACTGAGGCCATCTATACCCACACGTTCTCCATCCTCTGCCAAGAAATTGCCCTCCTTCCTCCTGCCAATGATGATGAATCCAAGAAGACTCCCCCTACACCCGTGCCAACCCACCTGCCTCTGACAAGGACCAGGCCACCCTGGACTCGGAGGAAAAGGTGAGGCTAAGAGCTCTTGGGCCTTGCATATGCATTATGGACTTTGAGCCTGCTCAGTTCAATGCATTTGAGCAGCTGTTTAGCAGGGAGGTGCAGGGGTGCCACTTCCACTTCTGCCAAGCAGTTGCTTGTAACGTGCAGGCCCACACAGAGCTTAGTAGGTTGAGCTGGAGGGATACTTTGGACACCTGTATATTTGTGCTGACACAATTTAGTGCCTTGGCTTTTTTAAAGCCAGAGCACACTGCAATGGGGTTTGAGGTGCTCTCAAAGGATCCCTACATAGTGAAGCACCCAGAGTTTAAGCCTTTCCTTGAGTACTTTTAGCCCCAGTGGATTGGGAAGGTTGTCACACAGAGGCAAGGCAAGGCAAGGCCAGCTGGAATTTGTACCAGGCGGCAGTGAATGGTGAGCTCAAGACCACCTCAGCGCTAGAGGCTTACCACAAACACCTCAAGGCCAACTTTGGGCTCCACCCTAAATTCAATAAGTTCTTTTCCCTCTTGCAGCACGAGCAGGAGAAAACCATCTCAAGCTGTGTGATCTCTCCAACCGCGTCCCCCTACCAAGCCAACAACCTGCTATACCCTCTTCACCAAGGCCATCCAGGGTGCGGCCAAGCACAAATACAAGGCCTCTGAGCTTAAGCAGCAGCTTTAGCTTATTGCCACTGCACTCCTGGAAGGGGCCAAGATGAAACGGGGAAAGAATGACAAGGAATAAACTTGCTTGCTTGCTCGGTTATATGATTTTTATTCTTAACTTTTAACTTTTTAACTTTAATTTTTACTTATTAGCTTTGATCATTTAGTTTTTAGTTTTATTTTAAGTTTTTATAACTTAATTAGATAGCATTAATTGTTCTATGTATACATAGTAAGTTTGAGATGAATATTTATAGTTGAAAGTAAGTGAAATATCTTAATTTTTGTTAATTTCCAAATAAAACATATGATATTCACAGTTGTGCTTATACAAACTATATCAAATAAATATTAATATTTTTTATATTTTGCATAACATTATTTGTTGTGTTTGTGTTTATTTTTGTCTCATTGGAATTTTAATTTTTATGGTAATAAAAAATATTTTTATAATGAAGAGTGTAAATTACATAGTAAAATGAGAAATAATTGCTTATTTCTCCTGTTTTTCTATTAATTAAGGTACTGTTTTTATTGCATCTTGAGCTCTCTGGGGTCACTGTAGTATACCATAGCTGTATAGCTTAATTTTTTATATTAAAAGCTTTCAGTACATCAAGATTTGTTAATTAAAAAAGTGTTGATTTCCAGTTGTCAATCAGGGCAAAAGCTGAATTCTCACTTTACTATAGTGTCAAGTTCAAGGGAGTTAAGTACCAGGGAGTTGATTTTAAGGGAGTCAAATTTAACACAGTTGCCGCCCACGTACTCAACCAGGTCACATCCCAAGATACCTGGAAAACATACTTCCGCGCCCACAACATCAACAAAGATATTCTTAGTGGATGCACTGTATTTGAAGGTCTAGTCATGCCCAAAGCATGCACCAAGATAATTCAATACAGTTTCTCTCTCTAACCACAAACAAATTCACAACCATCTATCACAGGTGAAGTTGCCAACACCAAATACATTGGTATTGACAAGTTCTTTGGTAAAAACAAAGAAAACATCATCAACTGGCTAGACCACACAGCCGCTAAACTCTGCGCCAGTCACATCCCTCATGAGAAATGGGTCCAGGAAGCCAGCAAGCATCTATACAAGGCCACAGCTAACTGGTTTGCCACCTGGGTTGGCTCACAAACCAACAACCAGCTTGAAAACTGGGAAGAGTTCAAAGCCGACATCACCCACAATTTCTGCGTCACTGAATCTCTCCAAGAACTCAACAACCTAATTCTAAGAGATACAGTATTTGTCCAAGTCATAAATCAAGATGACTCTGAACATCTAACCAAAGACAGTACCCTCCATATAATGAGGTACTCCAAATTTAATAATATACAAACACAAAAGATACAATGCCCAGAACTCATGACACTCCTAAATTAATACGCTCATGTATTTGAGACGGATCCAGTAAATTCATACTTGCTTTTTCATTATCCTGGTCTGACTCTTTTACAGTTTGACAGGGAATCCTTTATGTAAGCTTCAATGAGCTTGGATTCCAGGCAAGCAATCTTGGCGTTAAACTTGTTGCCATCTGGTGATCACTTCCAAGTTTTTGCTTCCCATAGTCTTAGCTGCAGACCATCTCTTTCATTCCATGGTAGACTTATTTCAGTCAAAAGCCAAAAACATAAAACATAAAAAGATTGAGGGAAAAGCAACCATTGTCATAATAAGCATCATTTTTTATTAATTATTATCATGTTTTCATTATATACCAATTGGGGTACATTTGGCTGAAAACCCCTCTGGTTCTGGAATCACACCTGGATTCTTATCACATGGTTTATGACATAATGGCATCATTCAATCCAGATATTTACCAAAAAGATCTTCACACTCTTAACCTATAAGAATGTACCCTAATACATTCCAGAATTACCTGATTCCTTCTGTGGGAATCTATTGTTTTGGCTTGAAGCATTCCAGACTTCCGGCACCAAAACCCTGTGGAATATATGTATTCCATATCCAGATCTTTACCCAAAAGATCTTCACACTTCTCAACCTATGAGAGGATACCTAGATCATTCCAGAATCACTTGACTCTTTACGGTGAAATGTCTTGTTTTGGCTTGAAGCATTCCAGACTTCCAGCGCCAAAACCATGTGGAATCACGTAATCCAGATCCAAGCTATCAGTGTTCCAACTGGGAACCAGCTGATCAATCCTAAATACCCAGGCATCATTTCCTGTATTTAGAAAATTTCATTCTGTCAATTGAACCTATCAATTAACTTAATTAACCTTTGCAGTTAATTAATTCACACAAAAGACCACATGTCATTGTGAATTAATCAGTATGATTACACGCCATATAATCACTTTTATTAACACTTATACGCCGTATAAGTGCTTATTATACGCTGTATTATTACTAGTTCACATAGTAATAACCATATATTACACGGCAGATATCTTTAGATTCAATGCTGGATTGAGTCAGCTATTATATGGCGTATAATCACTAACTCAAACCAGCATCTTTGCAACTTGACTTGGCGTACTTGTTAACCTGGAGACTGTTCAACGAGGCCTTCTGGAGTGAGTCAACATTCCCAGTGGACCACCCAATTTGCCAGTGTGGGCTTTGCCCTTTCAAAGATGCCAATCTGGAGCACAAATTCTTTGGTTATATAGTTGTGTTGCGGTTCTGGACAGAAGTTGCCGACATGCTGAACCTCTCTGTCCATTTTCAACCAAAGTTTGACATCTTCTTCATGAGGAGTCTCAAGCGGGAACCCCCAGTAGTTTGAGCAGTTGCTTATCATCTTGCACTGTGGAACATCAACACTACCCATATAGATGTAATCTTTGACAATGGACCTAACCTGGTGTCACTCATGAAGGAGAAATTCCGCTACCTAATGGACAATACTATGATCTGTACGGAAAAATTTGGCCACACAATTCCTGGTAACAGGAAACTTATGGACACCATTGTTGACTCATCCCACCTCATAGTTGAGGGAGTCATACAATGGAAAGAAAGGCACACAGCAGACCTGCAGACAGCTACCCCTTCCTCTGGTATCCCTCACTTCCCTCCCCCCACATCCGCGTTTCCTTTTAAACGCCGTCTCTGAACCCTAATAAACCTGTGTTCCCTCAAAAAAAAACTTGGTGTACTTGTTAAGCTTGATATAAACTTATTGCTTAATTAAATGAGGTCAAGGTTTGAATCCCTATCAGGGTTTTCCTTCTTTTTTACCCTAAGTATCAATTAACCTCCATGGTTAATTAAATGGTTTGAGACAACTAGTCTAATAATCTGAATTGCTCAGATTACTCATTTCAGCCCTCAATTAGTCCAGCCTAATTGATTCCTGGGTATCAATTAACCTCCATGGTTAATTGGGCGGTTTGAGACACCTAGTCTCATAATCTGAATTGCTCAGATTATTCATTCCAGCCCTCAATTAGTACAGCCTAATTGATTCCTGGGTAACAATTACTATGCTGGAAAGTCTCTCCAAAGCCAATCCTATTGTTTTGAATTTCAACCTATGAAATTCATCACAATTCAACCTCTTTGTGAAAACACAGCCCAATGTGACTGTAGTAAAGTCACAGTATTCAAGGAAGAACTCACAGAGTTACCCCCCAAACAAGAGGTCAAACATGGCATTGACTTATGCAAAGCCATGTCCAAACCTACACCCCTCTAAAGACTCTCCCCATGGAGACCCAAACACTTAAAGCCTACATTGAGGACAATCTAGCCAAAGGATTCATTTTTCCGTCTGAATCCCTGTGGGAGCAGCAGTTTTCTTTGTAAAGAAGAAAGAAGGATCTCTCTGCTTAGTTACTGACTACAGAGCACTAAACGCAAGTACAGTAAAAAATAAATACCCACTTCCCCTCATAGAAGACCTATTTGCAAGGCTCTCCAGAGCAAAAATTTCTCAAAAATTGACCTCACATCTGGTTACAACAAAGTTGAAGTCAAAGAGAAAGACATACCAAAGACCGCATTCTGCTTACAATTTGGGTTGTTTGAATGTAAAGTAATGAACTTTGGTATGACCAACGCTCCTGCAACGTTTGTCAACATGATGAACCAAGCGCTAAACGGCCTCTCAAACACATTATGTTACCTTGACAACATCATGTTTTCAAAAACAAAAGAGGAACACCTCATGCATGTCTGTGAGACACTCAATTGACTTGCAAAGCACAAACTATATGCTAAGCCTAGTAAGTGCCAATTTATGGAAAAGGAACTCTTGTTCTTGGGCCACATTGTCTCTGACGGTGGCATCAAAGCAGACCCAGACAAAATAAAAGCCATAAATAACATGCAACACCCCACCTCCGTGAAACAAGTTAGATGCTTTCTTGGTATGGTAGCTTACCTAAGAAAATACATCAAAGACTGCAGAAAGCTCACTACACCAATCAATGACCTAACCAAAGGTAATGCCAAAAAGATGATCATCTGAACTCCAGAATGTGACAAGAATTTCCAACTATCAAAACAAGCTTTGATTAAAGCACCAATATTGCAATACCCTAATAACAACAGGTGCTATGAGCTTGAGTCAGATGCTAGTGATACCCCCATTGACGCAGTCCTACGCATCTGCCAGCCAGGGAATCAAGACTTCCTGCCAGTATGTTACAAAAGCAGAAAACTAACAAACACTGAGAAAAGGTACCCAATACACAAGAAAGAATTGCTAGCAATATACCACACATGCAAGAAATGGAGATGTTATCTTGAAGTACACTTAAACGTCCAAGTGCTAACTGACCACAAATCCTTAATCTATTTCAAAACTCAGAACACACTTGCGGGGCGCCAAGCCAAATGGATGTCCTTGCTGGAACAGCTTAACCTGGACATCCAATACAAAAAGGGGCAGAGCTGGTCACAGTTGATGCTCTCTCTAGGCTATTCCAGCCAAGATAGGATCACCCTGACCACCTGGACCCTGACTGGCCCAATCTATACAACACTGAGTACAAGACAAAAGAAAAAAAGACCCCTCAACACACTAGCTTACCCAAAATACATTAGTAAGAAACAAAAAATATTTCCTTGTATTGAATGGCACTGTATACCAAATCATTAATGACAAACATGTTCCCTACATCCCACTTGCACAAAGAGTTGACACTATACTAAGGCATCACTGCCTACTAGGACATAAAAAGGCTAACAACCTATACCTCACTCTAAAAGAGATAGTATGGTGGCCCAATATTAAACAAGACATAGTTTATGTTCTGAAAAAGTGCACAGTGTATGAGAAAAACGCCAGCACCAAGGTGCCACAGCCAACAGTTAACCCAGTACCTGACCCTGAACCATTTAAGGTTTGGGGACTGGATATAGTGGGACCCTTCCCAGAAACTAAAACAAATCAAGGCTTCCTAATTGTAGCCATTGACTTTGCCACATGTTGGCCCATCTGCTGGGCAACAAAGATCACAAGGCAGAAACAATAAATTAATTCATCAATAAAACAATCATAGCAGACTACAGTACTCCAGACTACATCATAACAGATGGAGCAAAGGAGCTAACAGGTCACATAGTAAACAACAATCTAAAAACAAAAAACATCAAACACTCCACAACCTTGCCCTACAGGCCACAGGCCAATGGCAGAGTTGAACACCTTAACGGCAGCCTTATCAGAGCCCTGGAGAAAATAATGGATGGCAAAACCAAAGACACATGACTGCTATACGTGAAACATGCATTACTAGTATCCCGCGTTTGTACCAATCAAGGGATAGGCTACTCACTTTTTGAACTAACATACAGGTACAAGCCAGAAATAGCCATCCACAATAACCAACCATATGTGAAGATCCCCCAGGGAAACCTCCCACAGTAGAACAGAAACAAGCTCTATAACACATACACCTCAAAGCCAAACTGGATGAAATAAAGAGACTCAAAACTCAAAAGGTAACCTCAACAAAGGACCCACTCCTCATCAACTCCTCCATCTGGGTCCTAGCTGGGAACAGAAAGAAGCTAGACTCAGTACACAGGGGACCAGGAAGAATCATCAGATACCAACCAGACAGGAACACCTACCTGGTTAAGTTCCAGGGTGCCAAAGAGCCCATCACCAAAACATACCACAGATCTTGCCTCTGCCCTAGCAAAGGAGAACACTTGACCCAGTTGGTGCCCACTAGTAAACAACTCCAGGAACATCAGGCGGCAGCCGTCAAGACAAAGCCCCCTCCTGATGTACCCAAGTAACCCTTTAAGGGAGGTGTGTGTTGAGGGTCTGGATGTACAAGTATTCCAGCTATTGCCATCACACCTAACATCCAGCCATTGCCCAATTTGGTGCCTTTCCAATATATCATTTGACATACTGGAAATGGCAACAAACCAATATCACATGACGGTCCAGGTATCCAACAACTCAAACCCATCCAGCACATGACCAGCCCCTGGGTTTGGTCCAACTAATATCCCCACCACAGCTAAATCTATATAAGTCTAAAGTATCATCCAATAAAATATACTTCTTCTCTTCCTACTTTTATATTTGAAGCTTCCCCAAAAGGCGCTCCTTATCAAATTACTGTTTATTATCATTAATTGGCAGATTTTCTTTGCTGCAGCAATAGTGCATTTTCTGATATTCACGCACTGTTTCCAATTGGTTGGCTTACATCCAATTACACAGGCAATAGGAAATCAAGTTACTACCCCACCAGCATCCAGTCTCAGGATGACAACTTGATTTCCTATCGCCTGTGCAATTGGATGTGAAGCCAACCAAAATGGAAACCAGTGTGTGAATATCAGAAAATGCACTATTGCCACAGCAAAGAAAATCAGCCAATTAATAGTAATAAACAGTAATTTATTAACCCATTACATTATTATTACCTCACAAAATCTGACTGAAAAGTTTACAGAATTATTACCAATAGATAAATATAAAGGCTGTAAAATGTACTATGTAACAATATTTATATTAAGCGTTAATGGCTCTCTAATATAAACACAGTCCATTTATATAAATTAGAATGAAAAAAGCCTTGTTTAAAATGAAATTTATTATACAGAATGCATTGAGTTATGCACATAATATCTAAATATCAAGAGTTGACGTCTAATTGTAATATTCTAATGCAATATTTACATTTGTGGTTCTTAATTAATTATTGATAACAAAAAATATTTATGCAAATAATTTTATGTTATTCATAAAATTAAAGCATTGTATTAATTATGGGAAATGTTGATAATGTAAAAAATATGTTATTAATTATACATCAAAAGAAATAATATCAACTTTAATAAGTTGTCACAAAGAAAATTTTTATTTTACTGATAAAAGGACAAGTGAGGGAGGGAATGGGCGGAAAGAACATTGCCTTCATCTGCGCCTGTGAAAGGGACGGCATCAGAGATAGTGGGGAGGGAATGGGTGGTGGTTTGGGAGTAAGGATTGGAAGGCAGGTGGCTTGATGGGTGGTTGGTGAGGCAGGATTTGTTGACTGGGAAGGGGAAGCAAGAGTTGATTGCTCCAATTGCTCAAATTTGTCTTATGTCACATAGCAGGCTTGATGAAAAAAATGAATTGGCGTGGGGAGAGATGGGAGTCCTTTCTAAACTTATCACTATCATTTGCATAGAATATAACAAAGATCAGATAATCCTGGAGAAATATGGACAGGAAAAGCTCATAACCCTTATCAATTTGGGTGCACAGTTCATTGTAAGTGGCAGGCTTTAAGCACCTGAGAGCTGAACCAAAGTTGTAAAGACATATATCTGCAATATGCATGTCATCATGGTTAGTGGGATAGGACTAACAGGTATTCCCTGCAACCCTGATTTCTTGGGTTGCCCATTACTGCTGCTTCATCTCTGCACTCAGTACAACTGTGTATATGGCTTGTTGGGTAGCCCACTCCTCCAGCATGACCTTGAGCTCCGTCTGTTAGACATACAATCTGGTGAGTTTGATAATGCGGAGTAATGATTGACACCCAATGGGGAAACTATCAACAAAACCCCAACAAATCAATACAGTATTGACCTGCACTTGAATAGGTTAGATTGGATGTGCTTTCCCCCAAACTCTTGGCATATTGTTGTAAAATATGCAGCTTGTGTGCTGATTTCTACAAATAATTAGTCTACTACTTCTTTATCTTATTAATATATCTTTTGTGGTATAGTGAAAGCATGGGTAAGGACAGAAGAATATAAGAAGATAATAAGACAAAACTAGTGTTCATTGTGATAGTGTCACACTTATATAGTGGGAGGCGGGGGAATTTCCACCAGGGGAAGGG